>JAAAKB020252591.1:0-10768 GCA_010014835.2 Apostichopus leukothele | reverse complement strand
ATATATATATATATATATATATATACATATATTTATTTATATCGTGTAGTCACGATATGGGTACAAATGGTATTTCAATATCAACGAACTGTGCTTTACTCAAAATGTAATTAAAATCAAGCGGCTCGCATATATTAGTCGAATTACAGACTTTGGATTGGATTGGTAAGCACTTAAACCTTACATCGAGTAGTTACGTTAATTGCTTGGTTCTTGTAAGTTGATTTAGACTGTAGATATACATACTTTATCAATAAGCCAAGGAATGTATGTGGCAACATGCGGGAAGACTTTATGTTTTTTAATAAAATGTTCATTTTGTTTTCATTTTGTTAATGAAATGAAGAACAATTGGCATGACCTTCATGTAAATGTATTGTTGTAATTTAATGTCATAATTGCGAAAGGTTGTGTGTTAAAAACAGCGGAAGGAGTTGTTTCTTATACTTTATCGTAATATATCTCCAAGAATAGCGAGGATGATGACTTAATGAAGACAAAAACGTATATATGTATAGTGAATCACATCCTTCTTGGTTTTGACATACAGTATCACATTTGTCAAATGGATACTACATCGACAGACCGATGTTGTGACAACTAAACATGTAGAAAGACGCCATATTAAGAAATGTTCTCATTTGTTACAGCTTGTGTTACAGGGGCTTAACAACTAATCAAACCCATACTGTACGTATAAGACAGCAGCAGAAACACGTGCGGGGACGGTGGATAAACTCACGCGGTGGATGAACGCAAATGTAGGCCGACTTTTAGACCGATTTCACAACTCATTTAAAGTTGGAGCTAAAAATGTTATAATAGCACTCCCGTGTCTCGTACACGAACATTTACAAGAGAAAATAAGAAAATCATTGACAACGCATAAATGTCGTGAAGCGTATCTCATACATCGAAGACACATCACCGTATGTGTCGTCTCCTGAAAAGTACAAAGAACATAGCTGCAAATAAAGCAATGTTTCTTGTTGATAAACAAACATGGTAACTATTCACGATATCTCTGTCATTAATATCCACACCAGTTTCTTATGATTCCATGTAAAGTTTCTAAACATGCGTAAAATAATGCGTAAACTATTCACATTATTTCTCAAGAAATCTCAACCTTCCCAAACATAGGCATTCAAATCAAACCTTCCACTCAACCTCTTAAACATGAACTTTGAATTTTAAAATATCATTCTTAACTCCTTTAATATATTTTATAAATGATCGAACTTAAAGTTCTACTTAATTTAAGCATTCCACAGTTTGAACTCATTACATGGCGAACTCTTTTCCCCCCTTCCTACACAGATATTTAAGGTATTGAAGTGAATATATAAAAACAAAACAACAATAGTATAAAGCGTATATATTTATAGAGTTAAAACGTGAGTATGTACCAAAGTAACAGGGTATTTCAGCCTTTCGTGGATCCCCTAAGCCTTTAAACTCAGTGAAAAATGTATGCCAATTAAAGTATAGACGCCTCAGGTAAGCATAACAATGTTTGCACACGGTGAACCTATGCTTCAAATAACGTATATAGCTTTACAGCGTATACCTCTTTGCCATACAAATATATACGATAGAGAACGTGAGAGCGAGCGAGAGACTGGAGAGAGAATGCACTTAACTAATATAGACAACATCATCCTTGCTTCTTCATCACGTTAACCTTGCAGTGAAGTTGTCAATTATGAAAATGTGTCATATACATGACCTCAAATTCGTATTGTATTTGTGAAAGCTTGCTTTTAGTAATTTTATGTGTTATCTCAACTCCTCGTATATACCATTACACGTCGGTTGGATTTTGATCTGATCTTAAAGCAATTAACTTTAAAACAAGATGAACGAGTAGGCCTTGTATGCGACGACATTCTAGAGAAGGTGTTAAATGGTTTAACAGAAGATACGAACACACAGTAGCCGTTGAAAGGTCTTGTACATAAAACAAAATACACGCAGTGTTTGTTGATGCAGTGATGTGTGCTTGAGTTTCTCAGATAGACATATATTATATTTAGTGTTGAGCTTAAATAATGTCTTTCTCAAAGCGTATACTAGTGCACTGAAACGCCAATAATAACAATATATGAACCACTGTCCAATAGCGTGAAATGATCTCTGCAGCTTTGTTTTTTGTGTGTGTGAGTGTTAAATTGCACTTTTATGTTACATTTTCATTCATGAAGTATAGCAACCTGAGTTTTGATCCTATGATTAAAATCACAATATGTCAATTGTTTTGGGTCAGCTTTGTACGGCAATAAATACTTATATATAACGATATTGGGCTTAACAGTCTTACTAAACCCATATCGTCATTGCTGCCAGTATCTGGTTACTCTCTCATTTGACGGTGAGACTTGCAACCGTTCCAAATACTATCCGCACAAGCATCCCGCTGTTCATCTAAATAAGATGACATCACCTCGCAAGTATGTGGTGTTGCGGCCTTATCAGCTTGGTACTAGACCGTTAGCATTTAACATATCACAAACAGAGGGCGGATCGTTAATCTCTTCTAACGAATGCTTCAGCACGTCCAACATTCCAAGAATTTGAGACTGCTATTAAAACTGACTTCCCGGGAACCAGTTAAGTAATATTGTTTGTTGATTACCGTCCTTGCTTGACAAAAACTTCTGAGGGCCAAATTGATAAATCAGTACGGGTTACCGATGACCTATCACTGCTAAGAAAATTAAATCAGGAGTAGGCTAAAAGAAGCAAAAGCATTGTTTAAATACCCATTTTAATGACTTGAATGAAAATGAAAATTTGAGATATTGATCAGTATAACGTCACGTTTCTTTTTCATCCTAAGCTGTGAGACAAAGAATGTATAGAACCATGGTGATTAAGTCAATCAATGGTTGTATGAATTAGATATCGAGTTACTTGATCGATTTGTAAATTATCGATTGTAATTATATCCAATTTGCCCTCGGTTTCAAGCTATCAAAGGACATTTATTTTCATTACATTCTTTGAAATGTTACATTTACGGCTTTGTTTTGGTAAAGCGATTTTCTTTTTCGTTTTAGATGTTATGTGAGTTCTGACATATTCTTGCTCACAGAACTTATATCATCTCTCTCTCTCTCTCTCTTTCTGCATAGCCTACCTAAATTGTATCTCAATTTCACGATGTGGGCTCCATATATGTTAGTATATATTATCTACTATTTTCATTACTTATATTTCTTCGTTAAATATTTTATCCAAACATGTGACAAAAAACATGTGCTACATGTGCTAACATGTGCTACATAAACTACAGAAATTTATGGTCAAACTGTCTTAAACATAAATGTTCAAATCTGAAATGTTTTGATATGTTTTCCTTGTACGTTCCCATCATCATGTATCCTCCTATTAAGCCACACCCTTACTATGCCCACATCACCGGATGACGGTGCTTATATCCTACATATAGCACACCACTAGGCACCAACAGTACCTAACATATACCAAACTGCTGTGGCCTTCCATTTGGTTTCGGTACCCATTTTGCATACCCTGCTCTATATGACATTAACAACGTTTTAAGGGAAGTTTTGTATAATTTAAATCTATAAGGGTTTCATGTATTTCAGAGGATCTTACTCCACCGTGATATATATAGTTGGTCTATGGAAGTATAACCATGTCAGAGGTAAGCGTCCATGGTTGGTCATTCTTAGCTCTTATAGTAACGTATATGAAATGAAACAGAGAGAATAGCGTGTCACATTCAGCTTAAGTAGAGGAATGAAACGCAAATACCTTCCTGCCTTAACCCTCTTCGACAATTGTAATTAGACTCAAATTACTAAACATTCTGCAGTGTTACTAAGTGCAATCCTCTTTCTGCACCCCGTTCTTTAATTTGTACCCGCAAAGCAAACGTATCAATACACTGTACAGTAATATATAGACAATATGTTCTACAAACCCATGGTAGATACGACTTTGAATCTATATTACCCAATACGATAAAACCGTTACTAGAACATGTAACAAATGGAAGTCGAGATATTCGGCAATTAATCATAGAAAAGCAAACCTTATTCATTACTATGACTACTTGGTTGCACAGGACTATATAAAAGCATTACTTAGCTGCTTATACAAGCGAAGTGCCCATTGCTCATGGAAAACCATTTATTATTTATTTACTGTCGAAAAAAAACTCGTCTACTGTTGTGGAGTTACAGCAGCAATTGAATGAACAGATCGAGTTACCAGCCTCCGTACCTTGGAGAATTTACGGGAAGCAAAGGAAATAGATTGTATTTCATCCATTTGAGTCGTCTTCTCGGTATTAGCTTCAAGCTTTTCATTTAAGAAATTGAAAGGCGAACGAAAATAAAGAAGTCTCTTTTGGGAAAGCTCAACAGTTTTGACGACCTTCTTTTGGGAATAAGGCAAGGAGGGAGGCTGGGATAATTTCTTTGTAAGAATAAACACTATAGTCATCGGCATATGATCAGATGTTGTGCCATTTAAATCTTTATTTAGATATTAATGTATTCGAAACTTGTTTAGAGTTAATTAAAAACGTATTACAAGCTATCAACATGTCAGTACATGATCATTTTATCCTCTACGATAGTAGTATAATAAATAGCTGTATATGTTCAGTGTTTTGTTTATAATTAGTAGAAATACCACAGCATGATGACTTATATTATATTAATATTCAAAACAATTTTATTGTTTTGGTTAAAACATAACAGCATAACAAGCAAGCAAGTCAACCAATACAAAGGAACGCACTAATGTTTGAGCTGGAGTTGCTATATAAAATGTTTAGATAGAATGAAATATGACTGCACAATTTTACATAAAAGCCAACACTTTATTGAGACAAATGATTTAATATGGATATTTTGCAAACTCAACAATATATTAAATTTAATATTTATTTATAACATGAATGGACTCCTAATATTTCTGTTAATAATCTTTCTAACGATCTAGGAGTTCAATGTTTATAGCTATTTTAGCAGACAAGTCACGTTTATTCTAATAAGGTCATGACTATTGAGAACAAAATCCAATTAAGTCATTCTTTCGCTCATGCTTCGCGATGAAATTTAATATTTTAGTCAAGCAATAAACCTTTACTTGTATCATGTTATTAACCCTTATTGACCCTTAGCTTAGGAGACATATATAACTGCGCTTCAAGCTAAGACTTTATAGTTTACTGAGCAATCCAACTGTTTATTAAACAAACCGTTATTCAGCACAAAATTATGCTGATTTACATGAACTAACTTCAACTCTGTTATGGTTTTTTCTGGTTATTCACACATACCGTTAAATGTATCCATCATATTAACTTGCATATTTGCTATAATCTATATGTAAAGTAATGGTACGCATTCGAATTTCACGTGAAGAAGATACTAGTCTTCACACTATTTTTTCGGCGAAAGATTAAAATGTTATTACTGATAAAAGAAAGGTGCATGTAATACTCACGAATGCTTCATTTAACACCACGACAGCGCAAACGATACAAATATAATATAGCATCCAACGCAAATGGTTCATCTTGCAATTCTCTCCCGTGGTCTTCTCTTCTCATTGACCAACTAGTGAATAATTCTGCGGACAAAATATAACACACACGCAGCTCTTTATTTGAAATTGCTCGAAAATAGAGACTATAATATTCCGAAATTCTTTTGATTTGTCTTCGTTAGTTATGGCAGCGATGGTGATGGAAAGGAAATATTGATCCATTCAGCATTAAAACATCCTTATCTGCGAGGATTCCCAATTTAACTGGTAATTTCAAATCAATCGATCAAATAAACAATTGCTGTCAAGCGGGATTGTATTTATGCGAAGGAATTTTGGGATTTGAAAAACAGGCAGGCAGGCATGATGGACGTTTGTTTCTGGAAGGTGTATACTGTATGGTGAAAATGTCGGAAAGGGCAATTTCAGGAATATGCACGTTACTTATAGGAAATCTAGCAGCGATTTATAAACTCTGAATATTAAAATAGATGACCAAATAACCAGAAGAAGATTATAAAATATAGAACCCAACATTCATTTGTTATCATCGACTTTATCAATAAATAAATTATGTAATTATGTACAGACACGAAATTCAAATATTCACCTAGGTATCAAAACCAAGGGGGTGTATGTAAACTACACATAGATACACGTCAATAAGTGTTCAAATAATTAAAATAAAACTTTAAACTAGGCCATAACGATTACGAAATATACACTCAAACTTCTTTCGCTAAGTAGCAACGTTATAGTGTTTACTAAAGTATATACCGAAAAATACGGAAGTTTTGCAAAATACATCATAATGTATCAGTATACATTGATAATATTTCATGTGAAAATATATATTTCTGAAATGGAAAGGAAGCCGATTTCTCCAATGCTTTCGTAATTGTTTATTTCTATTTCTAATCTGTTCTATTTTCTTCTCTTTTTTTGGCTGTGCAATTGAAAGTAGATGTTATCATAATATTCCATGTAAAGTTTGTGTTTGTTTAAAGTTGCAACATACTGTCCATCCTTCGAACCAGGTGTTATGTATAATAATCATAATTACTTGAAGTTTAAATTGCGACATATGTCCATTCTTGGAACCACGTTTTATGTTCTAATGATAGTTACTACTATGGTTCAGTTACATTTGTCCATTCTTCCGATTAAGTATTTTACGTATAACCATAATATACAATCTTAAGTGTAAGTTGTTACATATGTCCATACTTCGAACCGAATTTTATGTTATCATGCCACTTACTTTTAAGTTAAACAAATGTCTGTATTCTTCGAACAAAGTTGTATTTAATAATAACATTAAGTTCTTAGTTTAAGTTGCATATGGCTATATGCTTCGACATATTTCTTCTTCGAACGAAGTGTATGTAATCATAATACTTACTACTAGTATACTTTCAGTACGATATACGAAGTGTATGTAATCATAATATTTACTACTAGTATACTTTCAGTACGATATACGAAGTGTATGTAATCATAATACTTACTACTAGTATACTTTCAGTACGATATACGAAGTGTATGTAATCATAATACTTACTACTAGTACTTTTAGTGCGATATACGAAGTGTATGTAATCATAATACTTACTACTAGTACTTTTAGTGCGATAGATGATTAGTTTTCGAAACCACGTCTGCTGATAAACATACTTTACGTAAGTATATAATACTCCTCAATTGAGTAGCTTGACTGAGGAATTGCGTTTCAATGGGGGAAGGAGAGTATGTACCTAACATCTAACCCAAACACATGTAAGATGAATATGCGCCACCTAACTAAACAGATTGAAAAATTCTTAAAAAAAACCATCAAACGTTTGCTCGTTTGTTAAGGATCCATACCCTTTTAACGACACGCGTCTTTGAAAAAAAAGTGAAACGTTCTTAGAACATTCTTCTGTTAAATACAGAAACAAAATGTTGCCTACTTGAAATAAAGCTTTATTACCATACCTGTCCCGAGATTCTGTAATTTGCATTCCTTGGGTAGACAAAGGTTACTCTAGAGGTAATTTAAATTCCATCTTCTTCCATCATACTGATATCTAGAGTTCCACATCTCCTGCTGATAAAATGGTTCTTCCACGACTTGAAATCCACGACAATATACTTCCCTGATATTCGCGTACCACGTATATAAGCGCGTTCGTCTTCCTCTTGTTTATGTTTTTTCTTCTTTCTATTACAGAAGTCATCCAATACTTCTGTGAGTTATCGTAACGTTAATATATATGACTATGAGTAGTAAAACCGCACATGCTTTAAACCTCTAGCTCAATAAAAGAAAAACGTGTAAGGATTTATTTATCACAAATTGAATTTACGCCGCCAGCTTATTGAGTTCTGTTTCGCTCGCACTTCAAATTCTCGAAAGTGAGATAGGAACCCCCTGCTTATATGTTTGTCTGATTTATGATGTCACTTTGCCCATACAGTGATGAGGGAGTAATACTCCAATGCGACAGTTGTGAGTGGTGAGAATTTTTACGGCAGAGACACAGATGGTAATGATAAACAGTTACTCGAGAAATATGCGCCGACGACGGGTGGTTAATAACGATTTTAACTATCAGGCTGGTACATGTTCTGAATCGAGACGCATACTGCACATTGTCCTCTTATATTTATGCACACTTTGAAAGGTTAGCAGAGATTAACATACTAAAAGCGGTCAAAACTTTGTTGTTGTGCTATCTCATATAGTATTTAAAAAGAAGAGCACACACTGTTAACAAATCTAATTGCAACACCACGTGTAAGTATAGATGTAACTGCTAGCTGGTTGACGTTTTGATTCTGACAGGATCTTCTTCGGAAAACAAAGGACAAAAGTTGACTTGACATATGGACAGAAAAGTTACGAAGAACATTGAATAATGAATAGAGTAGCCAAACACTTAGAAAGTGAGATGAACGGAAACAGGTGTTATGGGCAGCTTCCTCTCACTATCCAAAAGTCTGTTGTAACAGTGTTTCATATTCATTGTTCAATGTTTCAATTAACTTCTCTGTCCTTCTGTCCATTCAACTTGTGTACTCGGTTTTCGTTTTGCTTAACGGCAGTAGTCATGATGATATATTTATTACGTACATTGTTACACTTTTGAACATACATACATGATTGCTTTGTACCCAATATATAACTCCTCAAAAAGAGCATTTTTAACTGTTATACATTGGGTTTGACCATATATGGCAAACTAATTTTGAAATAATAATAATATCTCGTGGAATTTTTTATCAGTCACACCTATCTTCGACATGAACTTCAATGTTTGGATAGTTAGAGAAGAAAGAATTACACTATTTGGTAACTTCGAGGAATATAAAAAAGATGTAGCCTATATACATGAACTGCTTTTGTACATATATTTTAGTAAACGATATTTGGTCATAAATGCCGCATAAAGTGGTTTGCTATATTGAATCGTGGCCATATATAAATCCCTTCCAGTAACGAATTGTTTTGCTTTAATTTTTAAACTTATAGGCAAAGTTAAGAGTTGACCGCCACGCTTTAGTGCAACGAAATACGGAAGACTTTGGGATTTACAGCGTAATTTTACATTTGCTGGGAAAATATTCACCTACAAACTATATTAAATATCCGGACTAATTCTTTCTGAATATTTGCATGTTTGCAGAGCAATAATTCTCCCCTCTATGCGTAAATGTACATATTCGCCAATTAAATCTTTCGCGGAAGTCATTACATATTCGAACGGAGGCATTTGCTGCTGTACATCTAAACACCGTTAAGGACTTATAATATATGTTGAAGTGAGGAGTGGAATGCTTTTAAGTGTCCCACTAGGGACGGACAGGCTGTCCCGAGGGTATCCGTGACATCTTGAGAGGCAGAAAAAACGAAATTGACGCGAGGCATTGCGGAAGAGCGTCTTATATTACAGTAAAGTATGTAAAGAAATATATAGTCAAGCACACCACACAGCATGTGTGTATCACCACCGTACTATATGTGCCTGTATGCATGTGTACAGTCATATATAAGTATACATCGTAGAAATTTTGTAAATTTGTGTGACAACCATCGATCGATGAAAGCAAAGAGTTGAAGAAAGATACACCCATCAGAAGGCAAGCGCTAAGGGACTCGTGGGTACAGCAATTGACGTAAGGACGTCATGATCATATACGGTTGTATAGGGACTGGGGTTACAGTGTATCAATTTTTCTTGGAGTTTAGCTGTTTTATCCCTGTTTGTCTGTCGCCATGCGTAGTAAATGTTTAATATAATAAGATTATATATAGGAGCAATGCATCTGCGTAATGGTTTATCAGTATGGACTTTCATTGCGAATACTGCCCTCAACTTGACAAACTAAAATCAGTGGTACAGTTGAATCAAATCATCGAACTTTAGGGTACGCTTCTACGGAAGCGTGTTGGTGCCACAAGAGTTCAAAAGTAAGAAAAAGGGTTTTCGACTTTTACGAAAAGATTTTTCTACTTTTTTGTGCGGCAGTATTACTCATCCGTACGTTTTCAACTTTTTGTCTTTTCTCTCTTCTGGAGAAAACGTTTCACAACGGACTTCACATACACCTTCCCTTTGAACGAGCGACACTGCAAGCATTCACCTTCCTTTTCAAATGTATACGATTGTATAGGGCAGTCAATCGAGTAATTACTGTTACATCAGGTACCTCAGATCTCGTGAACTGCTTGATACGTGAACACTACTTTGAAAAGGCATATTTTAAATTTATTTGTTTAAATTCCTGTGAGAGCTTATTTGAAAAGTATTCAATGCTACAGTCCCGAAAATATAATAAAATTCGACTTCAAGAGTGAATTCACAACTCAAACTGTGGATGCGTTTTCTCACATCATGTTAAAAAATGACATCGTGAACTAATTGTTATTAAAAACTTATCGTTTACTGTAGCATAGTAGAGGGCGTTTCGGGAAATTGAAGCCGTTTCGGGTAATTGCTTCTTAAAACAAGGAGCCATCTTTACCACAGTGGTTTTGTCTTCTGCGGGAATCTTTGTATATATAAAATACCGCACTTTCATCCTTTTCTATTATTTGAAAAAGAAAAATAGGGAGGACACGGGATACATAAATATATGATTTCTTCGGTAAATAACATAAAAAAATGTATAATACGTTTTATATACATGAGGGGTAATGTAGAGGAGTCAGTTGGGAGTGGAAGTTGGTCCGAGGGGGGGGGGGGGGGGGCGGAGGCCA
>JAAAKB020252581.1:0-10769 GCA_010014835.2 Apostichopus leukothele | reverse complement strand
CCCACCCCGTCCCTGAACGAAGTCGCCGCTCCGGCCGAGACTGCCAGTCTGCCCACTGAGGCGGAGCTGGACAAAACGGCGGAGATGGTATTAGCGTAGTGGCATGCGGAGCAGGATGCCGCTTGTACTTGTTCACCGGTAGCTGCGCCCGCTATCGGTGATACTAGTCGGGCCCCGAGTCAACTGGCCCGAGAGACATTGAGTGGCCCAGATTCGGACTCGCCAATGGAGGACTGCACTACAGATTTATTTTATTGTAGTGCAATATTTATTGCTCCTACACCTAATGGGGTAACTGAAGGCTTAAATTCTGCATATGAACTCTAGCTCAATCTTCTCTTATGGGTACATGACAACAGAGCATATGAAACCATGGGCATGAATAGAACATCCAAGCAAATTTGACGATTTATACAAGGGTCAAAGTTCAAGGTTACTTGGGTCCATATTACCTGCATGTGCAGGTAATTTCCCCCTCCCACGCATTCTTCGTGGAACCAGTCTTTACATTTACGGCACTTGTACCCATATTGTTTTCTCTGAGTCATCATAGAAAAGCCATAGCAAATTACACAATAGTTCGATGGATCGTCACCAGCACCAGTTGGAATGTTTGTTTGTTTTTTGGCTTTGCTTTTTCCCTTTCCTCCACTTAATGATGCTTTTGTTGTTCAGACCATCCTGCTTCTCTGTGCTTTTTCCATTTCCATCCTTCAATGATGCTATTGTCATCAGACCACCCTGCCTCTCTGATTTTTCTCCATTTTGAAGGAGCTCTTCCAAATAAGAAGTTGTAGTCAGTTTTCCTGTCTTCTGCTCTTGGGTGCTCTTTCATAAACCGGTGGAGGCAAAATATCTTCGAAGGAGGAATCCAATGTCCCAGTTTCGTCACTATTTCCATCTTGAGGGAGGTTGCTCTCTCGTTCCTTCAGAGATGACTCAGCACGTGCACTTACTTTATCTCCTATTAAGGGCTGTTTGTATTCCCAGCAAGCTCTGCAGCTCTGTCTCAGGTTTCTGATGGTGAAAAAGCCTCCTCAGGTATTCCTTATGGATTGCAAATCTAAATTCCACAAGCTTCGAATCCCTTTAATGCATTGGCAACAGTTGCACTTTTCTTGATGTTTTGTTGCTAATTTTATTAAGCAGGTGCCTGCATGTTTTATGGAAGACTGCATTTTCCAGTCATCTGCTGAACACTTCAGCATATGTCTACTTGGTGGACATTTACGTCTGTCAATGGAGCCACAGTTTAAATTATCGTAGAGGTTTTGACTCCGCATCACCCTTCTACTGTAATGTGTATCTACCCTTGATTCACCTTTAAAATTAACGTAGCTGGTTGCAGATGATAAAAACTTGAACCTTGTCGGATAACAGATTCTTGTTGTCATAGAATTGAATGGTTGCTCCACGTTTGCGTAAGTGGCTGCTCTGCCCTGCCCGTTCGGAAACCGTGCTTCAACTCCAATACAGCCGATATCTATAAAATAAAGCAAATGGAGTGCGAATTATCAAATCGCCCTTCTGAAGTGTAGGGAAAACAGTTTGCATACCGGCAAAATTCTAGGGATTAAACTTGGAATGAGGAACTACAGGGCCATTGCTCTGAGAGTAGACCGGGATCCATATAAAAATATTACAAATATTCAACTGCCTCCATACAAACTATGCAAATGCTTGTCAAGCTGTTTTGCCCCCAACCACTTAAAGAAATGTGTTCTTTCCCGGATGTTTTTTTTTGGGGGAGGGGGTGGCTTCAACGTTAATACATGGACAACTGACCTGTTCATCGCTCATGTAAATGATTTCATACAGTTCTTCACACCTCTCATCCACATCTTTGCGTCATAAGTTGGCATCATACAAGCCGACGTCAATGGTGGCGTTGGCAGCTTTGTTGACTTCTGATAAACCTGTCTGCATTGTTCGACAAAGTACTCATAATTCATGGTAGTGACGGCTCACTCGCTAGCTTGTGGTACAAGCCATCAGCCTGCTTCTTTGTTGGGGTTGGTATTTCTGGTGTAGAGATCATCTTTTCAGTCGATGTCTTCTGAACTTTGTGTAGTCAATCTCACATGCCTCTTTGTACTCCCAATGAGCCACATGAAAGCGTGCATGGGAGAGGCATGCGTGTGCAATGACAGCATATAACTTTTCCACTGTAGTTTTGGACCAGTGTAAGTAAAAGCAATATATATTAACACAATTGTGCATCCCATCTACATATTCCTCTTCTGGAACCCAACGAAACAACATGGGAGCACTCATCATCAACGTACCTACAAGCCTTTCAGCTACCACCATCGTCCTAGGGATCAACATCCAGTCAACGAAAGTAATCAATGACCGTCGCTTCCGTGTTAAAGGTACGCAAATTACGGAAAAGTACGGAAACTTGTCACAAGTCATAGCCAACGGTCTCTACATCGAATCCACCACCCCTTCGAACCAACCCAACCACAACTGTCAAGCTTTTGGTCAGAGAGCAGCCAACTGCACCAATATGATTATTCTTCGGTGCGCAACACCCGCTAAGCCTTTGCCCTTCTCCTCGAGAAGCGGCAAAGTGTGCCAGCTTCAAGGGACCGCACGTCGCCAGCTACAGATGAGAATGCACCCCGCCAACTTCGAAAGACCCATAGGCACAAGTTCCTCATCACCATCGACGAAGCTCCAAAGAAAACATATAACTATATGAAAAATGTATCCTTCTTACTGTACAACAATCCTCAAGTTCAAAGAATCAATATGTACGTTTTCTCCATTAACCATCAATGTCCCTTTGCTCATGTCAATTACACACTTGTATTTCTTTAGGAATTCAAAGCCCAAAATGCAGTCTACTCCTATGTCAGCAATACAAAATAAACTAACAAAATGCATTGGAAATAAACGGTTAAGTTTTGCCAAGTTAAGACGTGGTTTTTTCTATCAGCATGTAATACTATCAAGGCTAACATTCCTTTCAGAGCACAGTTGATTGTAAACCATACGATTAATTGTTGCGATGTTGGCGCCTGTATCCATGAGAGATTTAATGCTCTGTCCAAAGATTTCAATATTTCTGTACAATCCGTCTGTTTAGCTAGTAGTGCTGATTCGGGCTGAAACTTCAATGGGCCTCTCTACTGGGAATTCTGCCAGGCTTCGGCCCCCAAACTCGGCTAATTGCATTTTACTTGCTCTGATCTTTGAATGCGCCCATTGTTTCTAATTTGTTGGCAATTTGCTCGAAAATGACCATTCTGTCACCAACCATAACATTGGATTTCCAGATATATCCATTGACTTTCTTGGCTGCACAGTTCGCTGATTTAACTTTCCTCCCATGGCATTCAATTGCTTAGTTAACAATTTCACTGCATCGCTCAGATCTTGTATTTGTTTGTCACTGCTGGAGGGACCAAACTAAAAAATCATTTGCGCTGTTCTTACTTGCTTCCTGTTAAAACCAAGTCGTTGTCTCTCGGCTGTGTGGAATGGGCGGCTAGTATAGCATTGTCCAAGGTAATAGGCCTAGCTGGACACAATCCAAGGCGAATTTCAGGATCATTGGGAGCGTCTACAAGATGGTCCTTAGCAAGACTATTTTGAAGGTTATATGAGGCGATAGGATATGCTTGCCTCACTAGTCTGCGAATGGATTATCTTAATTCCGGCAAACTTTCATCTTTTATTTCTAAGCTGATGCCTGAAGATTTCGTGCTGTTGGTTGGCCTTTGTATAAGAATCCCAGGCATCAATCTCCGCCGCTAGTTCAAAATTGATTGTAGTAATCCTCCCAAGAAGATTGTCCGACAAATACATCGAGCCTGCAATTTGCTCTTGGCCAACCTGAAGTCGAAGTATGTTTTACATCTGGAAGGAATGGATTGTAGTTCTGCCTTGGTGCAGGCTCTTCAATTGAAATTAATGGTTCACTGTACAAAGAGTTCTCGCTATTTCTACATTCACTTAATGCCAAGTAGGACGTATCCATGTTGCTAATTCAAATGACAAAAGAACACAATAACACAAATGCAATTTTAATTCCATTCATCTCAATAAGTAACCTCGAAAATCAATGATCCCACCGCTGCCACCAAATTTTAGCGCAGCCACCAAACCTCAGAAACTTTAAGCGGAAATGTTCCGCCGTATTTTTTCGACATTTTAACGACATTTCAAAGAATAACACAGCCGCTCAAAAATAAGTCACGAAACACAGCTATTAAAGTAACCTTCTATTTATTAATGCAAAACACTGAATTAAAATGCGAAATAAAAACCAGCTATTAGGAACTTTTTAGATATGTTAGTTTATATCCTTGGTCATTGAGTTCGGTTTAAATATCATTTATGTCATTTTCTGGATTGAGCCGAGTGTAGTGTTGGGAGTTGTTGTTTAAACAGTTTTGGTTAGGGATTGCCTGTCGTGCTATTTTTTCCATGTTTCTAGTAGGTATTTGGCATTTGTTTGACTGTTGACGGTTATTTCAACGTCTTTCTTTTTTATTGTTCTTATGTTTATTATCTCGGCTTTCGGTAATTGTTTTTTCAGTAATTCTAGGTTGATCCCACTGATTTATTTTGATGGTGCTAGCTGGGGATGCTGAACTCTATCCCCTACTGTTCCTGAGGGGGGGGGGGGGTGGCGGTTCTGACAACTAACTTGAGGGAAGGACTAGTACCTGATGGAATTGGGCTGGGCGAAATGAGAAATAAGCGAAAAAGGCGTCTTACCGCAAAATCCCCACAATATCCAGGTCCGAGGACCACAAAAAATTGCGCCGAAGGCGCTCCTGTGTCCCCCCAAAAACAGTAAGATACACACACACAACAGAAGAAAAAATATCAGCAACTTTGTCGATTGCCACTAATTGGCACTGATCGTGGCACTAAACTGCGGCACTAAAACTGTCAATCAAATTGATTGACAGTTAACTTAGACTCTCTGACTACATCCTTTATTATACATTAACCATGCCCAGGTACACTTATATGTATGGCTCATTAGTGTTTCAATTCACACTGAAAGATTCTAAGGAGTATGCTTACAAAGACTACATAAGGCTCTCTAATTACTGTCATCTAATAATACAATGGGTGTAAACAAATCCACCAGTCTCGCTGCGGGCCTTTACTACGACTCGCCTACCCTTAGGTACCACAACCTTCCCTACTCTGCCCTCCCTCGCTTGTTGTATAACTTGGAGCAGCACTGCATGATGGGGGTTTTCAACAAACTGCTGTCGGAAGGCAGGATCTTGGCTTTGAAGCAGCTGTTTATTGCAACGTTGAATGGTATTTATTCCCAGGAGACATGGAACACATGGGAGAGGTTCCCTGGGTACTAAGAGTGTGGATAGTAATACCAGAAATATTGAGTAAGCTTTACCCAGGTTATGAGGCCCACAGTAACACCTTGGTCAATCAGACATGTCTTGAAAAATTTCCCGGAGAGAGTGGTGACTTGCGAGCCAGTGTCGACTAAGGAATAGCTATATCTACGAGCATGTAGTCACCTATTCACTTGACTGTTCTGTTTGTAAAGACAGGTTTGAGCCTGGGTTCATACACTTATCCACTGTTTGACAACCAACAGTGGACCAGAGTAGTTTGGGGACCCAGCACCTTGATGTTGTCCACTGGCAGGGGCTCGAGGAATTCTTTGTTTCTGGCCTTCCTTGGCTGCAGTTACGTGCAATATGTCCTGGTAGACTGCAGATTCGGCATATCGGCCTCCCATCATTTGTAAAGCGGTCTGTGGGACGTTGGCCGTAGCTTGACGGGTTGCTTGAAGCTCGCTCATCTGTTTGTGCATACCTAGGAATGCAGTTCCCATCGTTTGTTGCCATTTTTGCAACTATATCTCGCAATACCCTATCTTTATTTATTAACATTCCAGGGTAATTTGTCTCTACCCTTTGTAATAATTCCTAGAGGTTTGGGGCATACTGCCGGATATTCTCTCCCTGCCGCTGCTGTCTGGCATACAATTGTCCCATGAGAGTGACTCGTGGTGTTTTGTCTTTATAAATCTTCTCCAGGTAGGCAATAACCTGGTCTACTGACAACCTTTGGCTTTGTTCCAACAAACAGAACCTCTCTCTTTTCTACCCCATTAGTTCACTACTCAGCCAGCCACACACTGTACAACTAAAAATTGAAGGCGATTTTCGCCGTTTATCTGGGGCTGCCTTTTTTGGACGCTGATGTGCTGGGGAGGGTGTTTCGTTTCACTACGAGCCGTCGTCCTTTTGTGTTTTTTTTTTAATATTTGAGTGGGTGGTTGGGGTTTGTCTCTGCAGGTCGGTGGGCGTATTTACTTTTTTGGCTCACTTGACTTGAGTTTTGTTGTCAGAGTGGGGTGGTTGGGTAGTGCCATTTGGTCGTGACGTTTTGGATCCCGCATGGCGCGTCACGTAAAAAGCACACATGTATCTGGACTGGTACTAGTTTAACCCACTGTACTGGCGTCTAGGCTTACACTAACGTTTGACTTACGCAAGTCCTGTTTCGCCTTCAGAGCTGCTCGGGCCTTTTTCGCCAAAGTTTTTTGCACTTCCTCCTGACATATGCAAACTTGCTTCTTTTCATAGGCATTTTGCTGAATTTTTTCATTTATTTCATTGCTTTGTGGAGATTTTCCAGATCGTTTTGTTGGTGCCACTTTGACTTACAGTTCAGATTGGTTATATAGGCTTCATTCTGATTGGTCAGTTTTTTATTCTTGCAGCTACATTTGCATAGAAGGACTTTTCGAATGAAGCCCTAAATTACAGGGTTTTGAATATTAATTAGTTAATTTCCTTCTAAAAAGAGCAAAATATCGGCTACATTTGCAGGATTTGAAGGGTATATGCTTAATTTTTTCTTCTTTGAAAGGTTGGAATAGAAAAGGTATTCTAAGGAAGTATTTGACATGAAAACAATATTTTAGGAAGTTGGTTCTTAAGATTGTTGTAATATCTCTCCCTTGCTTTAAATGCATTGTGGAAGCTCCCTCCACTTCTTAGAAATGAGACACTGTCGGTCACTTCTTCGTAGTCTCAATTGTTCCCCTTCTTTTTTTGTGTGATGTCTTGTAATATTTACCTTGGCATTCTTTCTTAGCATATTTGTTGTATGTGGTTACTACATGTGACTTCCTGTGCTTGCTGCTGTGAGATGAAAAATGATCTTGACAGTCGTACAAATGGGTACTAGAGCGTCCTTACTAGAAATTGCTGAGTTTCTGAATAACACTGCCGGTACTGAACCAATTGAGGAGGAGTGCATGAAATTTGGTTGTCTGAGGCCATAATGGAAGCTTGGAGTTTCAATTCCACATCAACCCAGTCCAGAAAATCCCTACCAGCTTTTGCATATTGAGCTTCAGAATTTGTGGAATATTTAGTCGGGACTTTGTATGTTTTTTTTTTTTATATCTAACAGGAATGAGTTTGTCTGAGAAGGGATCATTTACGTACTGCAACGCAAAAGCTACAATGGGTACACCTCGGTGTACTGAAGCATACATGTACACTGCATTCTCTTAATTTCTTAACTAAAGCGTCCTTACTAGAAATCGCTGTTTAATGCAAGTGTTCACCGCCTTCAGTTGAAAGAAAGCATAAGGGTTGTGACTTACCAACAGTAATGTCGATTATTTTCATCAGAAGAAACACCTTCCATTCAAGGTCCATAACAGCAACCTTCATAACAGCATAAAAGGAGAGCATGAGCATCAATTTCTTCAAGTGTCCCATCTGGATTGCAATCGATTAGATCATCTTTAGCAACACAGTGCTCTATCATATTTTGTTTCAATCTCGCTACCTTTGGAATGAAATTATTTTCCACTGCCTTCTCCAAATACTGTTCTTACAAGTGGATGCTGTCAAGTAAAGTGTGATGAAATAAACGATTAATGTTTTCATTGAGACCAGACCGGAAACCAGTACGTGAACATGTTTCATGCTTTTGTTCTTTACCATGAGTTGAATACATGTTAAAATCATTTGTTTTGTTGGGGCAAATTCTCCTTTTATTCCATGAACAGCATCAAGAAACATTGAACCCCCTATCAAACACAATGAACAACTGTTAGTTGATTGCTCCTTTCTTATCCAGTCATTAAAGCCATCCTGGTTCACCTACTTCTGTACCCTATTGCATCTTCTATACTCCACCGCTCATCACCCCCATAACGAATACAAAGTGGCCACATATCTAAAGGGCTATGGAACTGCAGGCCATGTAATACCATATTGTTATTTATACATGACAAAGCAATGCTGCAACCTTTCCCACCCCCAATTTTCCTACCATCTCCCCACACCTTCCACCATTCCGGTAATAAAAAATACAAATGACGCAAACAGCCAACTAACCTCTGTGGATCAATCCTATATCCAATTTTGTAACAGTTTAACAGGCTGTGGTCTAAAAATAACATTAAATTCATGTTTCAATTGTTGCCTCAATTGTTGAGAGAATATCAGCTGTACTTCTGCCTCGATATAATTTGCTTCCTTTTCAAACTTTCTCTGAGTCTGTGTCGCCATTTGGCAAACTAAAATTCTGCTTAGATGCCCATGCAGGTTGGTTCCTCTCCCTCAACAGTTTACAATGCAAGTTCTTGTGTATATTATCAAAACTGTCAAAAATACACTTCAAATCTGTTCAGAATATATGCATTTGGCTAAAATAACTTATGCTTACTTACACTGAGATGTGTAAGTATTACAGAAGTGAATGCTTGAAATGAAATGTGACCACGGGCGTTTCTTTTCTTATATACAATATGGTCATAACTCAACGCAAGTCGTTTAAGACCATGCAATAGTGGTATAATCCTTTTGGTTTTTACATCAAGCAAACTATACGAATGATTCATGTTAACATAAAGCCTATTTTCATCTAGCTCTGTGTGAACTGAAAGCGATTCCCACTTACTACTATTGTTTGTCGAGGCAGCCTTGTTTAATAACATTACAAGCTCTTTGCAGGTATTTTTTACGAAGAGTTTGCTTTCTGCCCGGAAAACTACTTTCTATATATTTAACACAAGTTTTAGTCATATTTTCGGTAATGACTTGAATTCCTAGCGTAATGAAACTATTTTCAAACATTTATTATATAACAATCAGTTGCAACTCTCACTCAATTTAGAAAAGGAGAAGAATATCATGTATTAAAGCCAAACACAAACTGTTAAGCTTCACTATCAATAAGAATGATATGAAATCAATAAAGGCAATATTTAAAGTTGTATTACACAACCGTAGTTGAAATGATCGATATTATAGCAACATTTTCATTTAGGCCACTTATACCAAAACACAAATTCTGAAGGAGAGAGGAATAAATTCTCCGAATCCCTCCCTAGAACGGATTTATGCAACCCCCCCCAACACTAGAATATGAAATCGATTCAGAGGTAGAGCAGGAGCGCAACCACGTTTTTTTTGTGAAGGCTTTCCGACAGAAAAACAGACAGGGAGAGGGAGATCCAGCAAACAACAACAAGTAAAATGTGCAGTAACAGTTAAACCAGGCTAAGAACTATAATGACAGTTTAAAAACAGCTACGTCTTCAAATCTGTCTTAAACGATTAAGATTAGGTGTTCTACGGATGTTTGTTTGCAAATTGTTCAAGTCTTCGGGAGCGGCAGAGCTGAAACACCTGTCTCCATAGAATTGAGAGGACGGCAGAGAAGGGTTTCGGACGACGAGCGGAGACAACGTTGTGGTGAGTAGGAGGCGATAGCCAGAGTGTCATACACTCTAAGATCTATATGTGACTTTTGGATCACCGCTATTTGTTACGTTTTCCAGCTTGAGAATACATTCCTGCGTGTTGATGGAGTGTCTTACTCGGAGGGGGAATGAAGATGGAAGCAGTTTCCGTTTAGCCTTTCCTTTTTGCACAATTTGAATTATGGGCTCGCACTGGACTCACTTGAATAAATCTGGCTTGCCAAGTCTCATGAGATATTTCAGCTTCATCAGTCAAAATCTCATATGAATTCCTCACTGGGATATTTGGTACACATGTACTTTCTATAAATGTTTCCCCTCATTACCTCTGTGCTAGAAGTACTGGTCTACGCATGAGGCATTTCATAGAAGAATCCTTTCCAAACACAAACAATATCCATCAATATATTTACTTTGATGATAGGAATGGACATCACTATTGTGTATTTTAGGTGCTTCAGTCACAGAAGTATAATATTGCTGCTTCACATCATTTGCAAATTGTGTCACTTATGGTGCTGTCAATATGTTGTGTCATCAATGTGCACAAACTTGTCTTCAATCTTAACGGCAGTAGTAAAATGCCCCCCAATACCCCCAACTGCACCTCTCAAAATATACTTCTGGCCATTAGCAAAGTTAACAAATTCAGGAACAATAATGCCATTGACCAACATATCCATAAAGTTGGGACTCTTACAAAGAGATATTCAGGAAGTCTAAAAAAATTGTCTTGACTACTACATTCAACTGATCTATCTTGACAATTATCACAATTAGGAAACGTACTCCCATGTTATTGTTATGATCATTCAATTGAGGCAGAGGTTGGTGGAGACGTTCCATAATTGCAGTTTTTGGGATGTTTATGTTTCGGTGTTTTAGTCCTAACACGGTGGTATAGCAGATTTAATATTAATGTATAGGGCGGCATGAGTCCCTGAGCACTTTGCACACTTGGTGTTTTCTTTTTGTTCTGGGCAGTCTTTTACTGTGATTTTCTCTGAGGCATCTGGTTTGGTTTTTACAGCTATGGTGG
>JAAAKB020252570.1:0-10769 GCA_010014835.2 Apostichopus leukothele | reverse complement strand
AATGGAGGGGATATAAGGAAATTCAATGGCCAGGAAATTTATTTGCCCCAGTGTGATGTTGGGCAGGTTGATTCATTAAGTAACTTGGTGTTTAGTCAGGCAGTGGGGGTACATTCGTCTGTGATGTTCATCTGTAGTTCAGTGGGGATGAGGATTGGATGATCAGCTACGGGAGGAGGATTGGATGATCTGTTACCTGTCTATTCATTGATCTGTTGACAGACATTTTCCATATTTTGTCATTGTATTTATTTCTAATTATTTTTTAGATATATATTTGTTTATATATTCATATATTTGTATATATTTATATATATATTTGTATATATTTATATATATATATTTATATATATTTTTATATTTGTATTTATATTTGTATTTATTTGTCCCACAGACACGTTGAAGCCGAGCGAGAGAAGCAAGATGTCAAGTCAGCATCAATTAGAGTGTGTAACCGTGACGAGGAATCCAAGACCATGCATGTAAGTATCCTTCATGATAGCTCCCTCAGACTACCTGGTTTTATACAAGATATACTTAAAGTATATCAGTGCTGGTCACAAATTGTAGTTTCTATTACAAAAAAAGTATTCAAAAGTGCTCTCCTGTAGATCCTCATAATTAATATTCAGAGTTGTTAAAATATACAATTAAATTTTACAGTGAGGGGAATGTACTGTACCTTTAGTGTGGCACTTAAATACCTTTGGAAATAAGAGCATAGGTGACCATTATTTGATATTCTAGCATATATATACTGTTGACCTGCATAGCTGGTACTTTCAGCTTGTTCCACACACCATCTAATGAGACATTCTCTCAGTTGTTCTGAATTTGTTTCTTATTGAAGTCACTTTCCATTTTCAATATCAAAAGTTATTCCTGACCTATGCTGCTCTCTGTCATACAGTCATAAATATGTCTATTAAAAACCTTCTTTGTATTCAAAGTAATGAATCTGTGGAAACATCTGGTTTGCTAGTTATAATAAATGGATACTCTTGTAGGACTCCCTCCCACCTAGTCAATAACTAGGCTTGGCCTGGCTCTGTTGGTTGTCTGGGTGAGGAATACAGTATACAGTTGTTTTTTGTTTATTCTTAATCTTTGATATGATGATACCCTAAGCCTCCTTGAGAGATAATGCAGAGATTGTCAGTTGAAAGAGACACTCTACTTTATCCTGTGAGGTTTGGAGACTAGCAATTAAATAATAAAGACAAAAACAGGTTCATAAACTATATCCTCTCAACTAAGTAGCACTTAGTCTAGTCTTTGAAATCTCAATGAATGTTAGCAGTCTGACGGGTGACTGTAAATCATTGACTTGCCCTGAGATGATTGCAGTCTGAAGGAGAAAGAGTCTTATGTAATGATGACAATGGAAGCTGCATGTTTCTTAAAAGTACTGTCTATAAATATAATATACTACTATGACCTGTTGTACTCCTTGCTTGATGAGTATTATAGGGGTCATAATTGCACTCAAAAGAAGAACAAAAGCTGGACATAAACTCTATTGTTTTTACTCTCCAAGCCCTGCCTCTATCCCCCTGTTGAGAGGTTAGAGCAAAGAACAATTTCTCCCATAGATTTAAGAAGATGAATTTTTGGATGGATCGGTTTTGGTATTTCTTCATATTTTGTCGTTGTTGTCTTACTTTCAGAATAAAACATTCCAAGTGGAGTACAATCAGACTTCCAAGGATGTCCTAGCATTGGCCATGCAAAACTTCAGCTTGCCGCAAGACCAAGTTGAAGGCTACCAGCTGTGGGTGCAGTCCGGTAAAGAGGAGGACCTTTATCCTCTGATTGGTGAGTCTGGGAGTAAGATAACATCAAGAGGAGAGGATTATGTGGTATTCTCCTGCCTTATGTCCTTTCATACCCCCCCCCCACCCACACCCCACCCCTACCATCAGGTTATAAGCTGGGGCAGTAGAGGCTCAGTTGGTTTCTTAAACCTTTAACCGGCAAGGATGGATGCAAATATGCAAGTTAAGTTGCAATTTAGCTTAGAAAGTCAAGTCAGATACTCATATCAGCCTGTATATCTCAGTGTTTACATACACTGTGCATGCACCATTGCATGTTGTCAGATAACTATTCAATCATCTCAGGCTTCTCTTGCTGCTAATACAGATGATTTAATAAGTGGATTGTTGTTATCTTGTTTCCATCAGGACATGAGTATCCTCACTCCATCAAGATGAACCACACACGTGATGCTGCCCTCCATCGTGAAGATATGTACTTTCCAGGTGACATTGAACAGCTCTCCTCGACAGAGAATGAACTCAGAGGCTATCAGTGCCAGTTTATACTGAGGAGGAAAGGCCAATCCAGTACCGGTATCAGCCTAGGTACTTAAACGTTTGCTCTTTCTAGGGATTTTATGGAAAGACATTAAATCTGGAGAGGGACTGAACCTCTTGACGTCAGTGATAGAGATTGCATCTTTATTCTGTTTACTAAAGAAAAATCTTCAGATAATTTTCACTTCATATAAGGGAGCCATTTGTGATAGAAGAGGATTCGTGGTTGGTTATGATTGACGCAGTAAACGTCCCTAAAGATAATTGTAACAAAAGTTTAATTACTGAGAACTTCGTAAGTTGAGTTTGGCCATGACTTCCTTTCAACTAAGTTGACAAAATTGGCAAAAGTACAAGATTGCTTCTTAAGGAAGAGCCAAGATTTGAGACAATTAGACAAGGGAGGTAGGGCTTGGATCTTGCTACCTTAGATGATCTGCCAAAGTAATTATCTACCATAAATTCAAAGAAATCTCTGACAGACATGAAACAATCACATGACCAAAAATTTTAATAAACTTCATTAGCACATGTTTTGCTATGTTTTAATGATAATTTGATTCTTTTTTGTACTCATATAGACACAGCAGGAATTCAGCGAAGGTTGAGGAAGAATAAAAAGTCTCATTTCAAGTTAAACTTCAGGAGAAGCCTTTCAGGCAAAGGGTCAGCATCCAGTCCTTCAGAATCGCAGTAAGTATTATCGATAAATGTGAACATTTACTGCTTCATGAGGTGTTAGAGGTGGTCTTTGAGTAGGACTTATTGTATCTTGATGAAGTCACTGGTGATCCATCACCATAAGGTATATCACCATGGACACATAAAGATACACCTATTGAGGGTATGTTAACCATGAATTGCAACTGTACAATTGCAATAATAATAATGACATAAGTCAATAGTTGCAATGCCATGAAATGAAACATATCAAGTTAATATCAAGAGAAATTTAATTTTATACTATGACAACAATTAAACCATATTTGTATTTCATTTTATCTTTTCAGGCTGTTTGGGAAATCTCTTAGTGTTATTTGTCCTGAGAGTGAACCTCCCCAACCGATCCTAGATTTGCTTGCTAACATTTACAACAATGGTCCTTTCACACATGGCATATTTCGAAAGTCAGCAAATGCCCGAGTAACGAGGGAGCTTAAAGCCCAACTGAATGCTGGTGAACAGTGTGATCTGACAGATATTCATGTTTCTGCTGCAGCATCTATGCTCATGGTATGTTTATCTGTATGTTTGCATTAATCGCTAAGTAACACTTCAAACAGCTGGTTGTTTCATCCCCAAAACCATTCCTAGTTAAAGCACTGACCAGATAGCAACTAGTGTTACATGTCAGTGCTCTGGAAGTCTCTGGTAACTTGAAATTCAATAAAAGTACACTTATATCTAAAACCATTTGGAGTTGATGCTTAACCCAATTTAAGTTTTGCATAGCAAATGGTGTGGACGAGCTATTGTTCAAACAAATTTGTCCTCATAAAACCTATGTGAAGGGTGAAAAGCAAAGTGGCGGTAGATTCTTCAGATTTGTGCAAAACCTTTATCTTGTAGAAACAGAAAACTAAACTTGAGACATGTTTGGGAACCCTTTTCTAATTTTCTTTCTTGGTGACCTTTTATCACAGGACTTCCTCCGGAATCTGCCAGACTGTATTTTCACAGGTCAACTGTACAATCAATGGGTTCTGGTCAATCAGCTCACAGACCCAAGTGAGAAAATTAACAAGGTCAAAAGGTGAGTACAGTGATTTTACTTTGAATTATTCATTGGTGTATATTTTCCTTTTGTTCCTGTTATTTGGGTAACCCTATGGCCGGAACCTAAGTGGCTTTGTAGTTGATAACTTTCATGAGAAATAAAAGAAGATGTGTGGATACCTGTAGTTAGTATTTTGGTCAAATTAAGTCACGATTTGTAACGTTAAGTATTATACAACTATTCAACTATCTATTTAGGGTTAATTTCTAACAGGGTTTTAACAATTGAGACTAGAGCATTTTGCAAGACTGAAAGGCTGCTTGCACCCTACAATAGGTTCAGGGGCGTGCTTTTTGACCCAATTTCCCTAAAAGCCCACTGCTTTTGTGTCCTGAAACTCCCTCTCTCCCATCCCACTCCCTCCACCTATAGTGGGACTGAAGATGTTTTTAAGGTTGCTTCAAGCAAACTGTTGCCCTCTCTTCATATCCTCTTCCCTCACACCAAAGATAAGGAACATATTTCTAATGTCCATGGGCTTTTTCACAACCCAACTAGAGAACCAAGCCATGCTGCAGTGTAGCCAAGACAATCTTAGCTATGTTCTATTACTTCATGCTGACTCTGCTTGAATTTGTCACTAAGAAGATACTTTCTCTTTCTTTTTGTTCAGCATTCTCAGCCAGCTACCAGAGGCCAATGTCAATCTTCTGCGGTACATCTTTTGTATCTTCCATCACATTACTCTCAACTCAGGTGAAAACGACATGAACCATACTAACCTGGCCATCTGTACCTCTCCGAGTATGATATGGCCACCCCACTCAGCTGGCACTCTTGCTCAGGTAAGCACACAGCATAACCCTTGCAAATGATGCCGGTATGGAAGCTGTACTTGGGACCCATAGGCTCTAACGAAATTAAGTTTTGTATAAAGGACAAGAATGGAAATGTTTGGTTGTCTGTGAACCCGCCCGCAACTTGCCTCTTATTCCTTTTCTTCCTCTCAGGTGTCTAAGTTCACTACTGTATATACTTAGAACTGTAAGTCAGGAGGAACTATTCCATAGAATGCTTAGATTGCTTTGTATTGGTAGGGTGTTAAGCAGATAAGCTTTTGTGTTAAAGCGTACATGACTACAACAATTGACCTTTGCATTTCCTTTGTATTTCTGCAGGCACAGTCCACCAAAGAAAGCCCCCAGTTGTTGCAATTCCTTATCAAACACTGTTTGGAGATATTTGGGGCCGAGATGGAGAGTCTGTTTGGGCCTGCACCAGTCAGGAAAGAGACTGTCTGCGCATTGGACTCTGGTGGCGATTCAGATGGTGCCTTCAGTAGGAGAAACGGATCATCTATGGACAGTATCGAACAAGACTTCGGTGACGACTTTGAGCCAAATAACAATGCCCACCTGAAAAAGTGGGGCGGTTACGGGGCCCCACAACCTCTTGTTTCACCATCGTCATTAAGCCGTGACTCTGGTATTACATCGAGTGACAACCAGATCTACCCAGACTCGGACAATACAGACACCACCGACTCTGGTGTCAACTCTCAGGAAAAGCTGAATACAATTCTCAATAGTTCTGCAAATCGGCGGAGTAGGTTTAACCAAAACGAGGGTTATTTAACTTCTGAGGATGTAATGTTAGCTCCTACTAGGAGAGCAAGGACTGGGTCAGACCCGTCAATAGTATCACCTGAAGTTGGGAGAAGGTTACTGATGTCTGGTCAAACTGGTGGCAGTGGCGAAAATATAAGCCCAGAGACTTTGAAATTTATCGAAGATGTTAGTAAGGAAAGCAAATCAACACTTCTTTTGCCAGCGCAATCTCCTAGAGTACTGCAGGAGGATCTCACTCCCTCTGGGTATCATCCCTCCAGTCGTTTTCGTACAAGCGCCCTCTCTCCATCCTCAAACTCAAAGTCTTCCAGTTTAGAACAAATGCCACAGGGCTCTTTGACTGCAGCAGATTCCAAAGCTAGTCATGTTTACAGTCGGAGAGTGTCGGCTCCAAATATGCCATCTGCTGCAGAACAGTCCTTTCCCAATCGTCTGTCAACTACCAGACAAAGCGCTTCATCGGTTTCCTCATCATCTTCGGGACGTCTCAGTGATGGCCAATCTTCAGGTTCAACTGAAAAATTGTATCACGGTCAGTCACATATGCTGCGAACTGATGGAGCTCAAAAATCAAGCGATGTCGTATACTATCTTCCTGCTGCCAGTGAACATTCATCCAAACATACTTCTAATAAAACTTTATCTCCAAGGGGTTCCAAGGCTTCTAGGTCATCTAGTTTCATGAAAGCTCTTACTCCTGAGAGCAGACAAGTCTCTCATGCTCGTGCGGCCAAGCTGCACAGGCCGTATCAAACTAGTCAAGGGAGGCACAGTGACATCCCGGAGGCTACTCCCCCTTCAGAATTCTTTCCCAAGGACGCGATGAGATATTCTTTACCTAGTCAGGATATTGATAAGAACATGAAAACAATTGAGGAGTATTCAGAGAACCAGGAATCTCAAAGAACTGTTGAAAATGGCATTAATCCTCGAATGGAGGCTACTCTTCCGAACAGCGCACCTCCTCCCCCATATAGAGAGGCAGTGAATAGAAGGCCTCAGTTTAAGCAATCTCATTCTATGGATGCTGATCACATGGTACAGGAGAAGAGCAATAGCTTATCTGGGGATGAACCAAAGCGGTTATCAGCACCAGAAAGGGTGATGACTGTTGAGAGACAGAGGTCAAAGGTCAAAGATCGGAGACAAGTAGTAGGCATCTTTATTCATGATTCTGAGTCTAGTGATGATGAGATCAGTGACTTAGAGAATCTCAGACTTCAGAGATCTTTGAGTGGGTCAGTTACGGGTCATTCAAAGCCCCGTCAGGTCAGGAGGTCATCCAGTGACAGTAAAGCATCGGCCCGTCGTGTTTCCTCTACCTCTGGAGATAAATCTAAGCAGTACATGCAAACGAGTCAACTGTTTTACGGTCAGGATGCTGTTTTCCAGGATCGATCCACTGATAGGAGTACCCCAACCAGCTCTACTTCTGGCTCTGATAGAACAGTGACCTCATCAGAAGTCAACAACAGGCAAAGGCATGGAAGGCGGAGTCCAGAAAAGACTCTCAACCAATCAAATCAATCAACTGTTTCATCACCTCGTAGGACCCACCCCACTTCTCATGACCACTCACATCAGCCAGGTTACCCCAGGGATTCAAGATGTGGTGCCAAGGAGCGAGTGAGTCCAGCCAATGGACTGCGAAGGTCACTAGATAGAGATACTCTGAATGAAAAAGTCAAAGCAAATTGGCAAAGTTCAAGGAAGGGGGATAGTTTTGATTCTGGTACGGCTGCTGATGAATATGCAAATATGGATTTTGATGATGAGTCCTATGTTTAGTTGAAAAAATATCTTAGTTCAGACATCACCAATATGATGTCATACATACAGGCAAACAGCTGTAAAGTAACATTGTTGACAAGCAAACTTTGTGGTCAATCATATTTAAGGTTGATCACAGAGACTTTGAAAGGGTTGGCTGCATTTTTTCCACCAATGTTATTCGTGAAGCTTATTCTTCTGTTTTGTTTCTCAGAAATCCTTAAAAGATCAGAGAGTTAAAATTCAGTGTCTTGTTCCACATATTTACAGAAATATATCTGCACATGAAATCTTTCTTGTTTTTGAAATTTGAATATCACCAAGCACAAGGCATGTCAGAATTTATTGACCTCAGTGGATAAAATAACCTTCATAGCTCTTAAATTTAGCCATAAATCTTGCCAGTAACTGTAAAAAGGAGCAGCACATTATTCAGTTTGGAATATAATCAGGGTTCTGTTCTTCTAGAAATATGTGTCTTGTGACCAGACAGGTATACAGCATTAAGTCAGATAAGTGTCTGAGAAGTTAGCATACAATGAGCAGAGTAACTTTTTCTAAACCTTCCTTTGTTTAGAAGGTCTCACTTTAGGAAGGGAAGACGTTAATGAAGTCGAACCTATTTTACCAAAACAATATTCTTTGATTATCTTGATTTTACCGAAAATCATTCAGCTTTTGGAAATTTCATTCGGAAGTTGAACAAAGTTCCAGTACTTTTATTTCTTCTGGCCTTGTACAACTTCAATCCAGTGAGATCCTTTTAGCCATAGGAATTTTTTGGTTAATTGACTTCATATTTGTTCACTCTTTTCTTATTTTTAATTATATCAAAGTTAAAGAGAGACAGGTTGCGTTACTTTTTCTGATTTAAAGATGAACACATTCCTCCGAAATATTTGACCATAGAAGTCTCTTTTTTGGATTATTAATTTTCTCTGCCTCATTCAAACAGACGATTGTCAATTTTTCATTCACAAAAAATATTAAGTAGTGGGTTCTTGTTAAATAACAAATGTGTTCAGGAGGTTTGAAATAGAGAAGTTATCAAATTGGCAAGGAAAGGGTGGAATCTTTTCTGGTTTTAGCATTTTAACACATTTTATCTACCTCATTGTAATATTTACCAATATTTTATAAGATATGCAAAATACCTTACATTGCATTAATATGTATAAATACAATATAACACTACATGTCAAAATGCTGTAAGATATGTGTGTCTAATGAATTTTACTATTCATATTTCATGCTGTTTGTCAATATGCATATCTTGAATTGTTTTTATGTTATATGCTACAGTTTCACATGGTGCTATCAACTTGCTGTAATTGATAACACATATATCTCAAATTGTGCTTGGATTGGTTACATTGAGAATCTTTGCAGTGGGTAGCAAAACAAATAATTTGCTTATAACATTCAGTGAACAGACCAATTCTTTGTATTTTTTTTTAAGCTCATTACATACCATAGTGTATAGAACTTGCCATGATATAATTTTACACTTTTTACTGAGGTTGTTTCAAATGTAGAATATATATATACTTTTGTCTTGCAGATTTCAGAGTTACGTTATAGTAAAAGACAACTAAGTTTATACTCTGCTTTGAAAGGAGAAGTTGTGCAAGGAACATATATTCCAAACAAACATTGCATTTTGTACTTTCATAAGCTCATCGATAAACAGACCAAAATATGAATATTCGTTATCTCATTAAACAAACAAAAAACAAAAAAAAACATTTGTCAGTCTGCAAGACTGAGAAATTAAGAATGTTTTATCATTCTGTGCATAGACTCAGCTGTTGATAAGATCAAGGTTTGATTGATTGATGCGATCAATGCTTTGCATTCATAGGGGTGGGGGTGGGGTAAATATTGGATGTAATATGAATATTAAAGACCCATAACAATACAGCTCATTAGTAAATCAAATATTTCTGTTTTTGAGTGATGAAAAACATGAAGAAGAAATTAGATCATAGCTAATTTAAATGCAAATAAAATATCGGGGTGTCAAAATTTTCAAAATGGAATGACATGATTGATTATTATTTAATAAGCATCCATTCAATGATGAATTCTTGCTTAATTGCAGTCATTGTTTGAGTAATGCTAGTTAGGGGTTGATAAACTTGTTGATGTAAAGTGCTGCTTTGAAGAGTATAAGGTGCATATGATGCAGTGTTTTAGCTGCAAGTGACATTACTGCTATATCAAGTTAGGACCTAGACAACTTTTGACTGCAATCCTTGTGTCTATTTATTTATTACACCATTTCAAGTTCTCCTTTGGTTCCATTGCAGTGCTTTCTGTAGTTACTGCCGTGCTCTTTGACTTGTAATGTACGGACAGTGTGAGCTTTTTCATAAGACAGCTGACTGGAACTATAATGTGTTAAGTATTGGGTAGTACATCAGTTGTTTATGGGTTTTCAAGGTTATAAGAGAATTAAAAAATTCTGTAGAAAAGTTGTTCTTTTGAACATTTTCATATTGAAGAACTTAAAATTCTAAGAAGAGCTTCTTGTCTGTCATTGTTGTAGATGGCAGTAAATGTGAGCTACAGGTATTTTAGATGCTGGCTCTTGAAACAGTTTAGAGGTTATCAATATTCCAAGGAATTCAAACTTCCAAGGTATTTTTTTTCATTGGAAGGAGGTTCTTCTTTATTTGAGGGGTGGGGTGTGGAGGCAGAGAGAGATGGGTCCAGTCTGTAGTTGGGGTGGGGTGTGGAGGTAGAGAGAGATGGGTCCAGTCTTTACATTCAGGATGATTGGATGGAATCAGTGACAGGGGTTCATTGGCATTACTAAGTTTCTTTGATGTATGATAGCTCACTTTCCTCTCTGCATATGCACAAACTTAGATATTTGAGAGTGTTTAGTGACTATGTGTCGACCACCCATCTGTGTTTTCTGTTGTAATCAGGACAGTTGGTCTGTTGTAACATTTATTGTATAATAATGCACACTCTTCATCTTTACCATTGAACAGATGTTTACAACCTTGTGTAGATAGATTATATTGTGTCAGTCTGTTCTGTTTTTATTCATTTTTTTTTAATCTTGTCTATTATGTTTTGGATTGTAAATACACCTGTTTACCACTATAAGAAAGTCAAGAACCACATATTTTTCTTGTGGAAGGTTGATATTGTCTTTTCTTAACACATATTATTACCACTGTTGCATATTTAACTGTACAGTTGAGCAATAACTCTGGACAGATATTGTATATTCACATATATTCTCATTGTTATATAGCAGTATTTATCTCATAAACAGTCTGAATAAAGAAGACAAACAATATTTATCATTCTTTTCTTTTATTATTC
>JAAAKB020252559.1:0-10770 GCA_010014835.2 Apostichopus leukothele | reverse complement strand
CTTGGGGGGGGGGGTGGGGGGGGGGGCAAGTGGAGGGAAAGACATTTGACTTTCATTATATGTGGTCTTATTGGTTCTAATGTTTTTCCAGTCGTAAAATGGTAAGTCAAACACTCTCTCTCTGAAGTACGAAAGAGTACAAAAATTGTATGCAGTTCACATGTTATTGATTTTTCGTTGTATACTGGTTATTACAGTTGTGTGCGCTCGTCCTTGGTGACAGAATGTATCAGACGACAGTAAGTTTGACCCTCTTTGTGAAATATCGACTGGTCCGCAATAAACAGTAGCATAAGTTTCTCTAAAAAGCTTTCTAATTTCAAAGAATTGTTGTTTTTCTTGTACATTCCGTTTTTTTAAAATAATTAAAAGCGGATATTAGTAATATTTGAAACAAATTGAACTTATTATGGAAAACGATTTGTTCAGTAAAGGTAACATGTCTAGAAAGGGGTCGGATTTTGACATGCTTTCGTCTGGCTGGGCATGTGTGTAGTGGAGCTCCAACGACCAAACGTAAACAAAATAGTAATTACCTGTTAACATGACTTGAGACCAAGACGAAAAAGAAAATCGAAATAAACCGAGAAATCGTTATTGCCGCACTTCCACCTTGGATATGGTAAAGTAGAAATATTCCATGTATTCAGTTAACATAAGCCGTACTTTTGTTAGTGTTGACCTGGTTTCCGAATCCATGGTTTGAGCAAGCGCGAGATGTAACAGTACAGTAGTGTGCAGATGTTTGAGCCTAAATTCGGCATAGGTTAGGCCATACATAATATTAGTATTAGTACCGTAGGCTAAGGCTAAGTTAGTACTTGAAAGTTGTGGGCAGAGCTAGGATACCGTTCGTAAGGCAGGCCTAGGCATATCCCCTACTGACAGTAACGTTACCCATAATTTGGTTAAGTTATTGTTGGCTTAGCAGTACTTTGAGAACAGTGCACAGTGGCTTCAGTAATAAAGTATTGGACAAAACTGGATTAGCCTAGGCTTTGCAACTAGTTTTAGGAATAGGCAGCCAAGCTGCTGCCACTTGAAAAATACCTCTCTCACTGCTACTGCTTGCCTAGGCTGACTGTATGTATATCAGTAAATATCAGTAACATAATACTTGCTGTGAAGCAGGGAAAGAGTAGCTTCCATTTAGGGCGAGTCGGGTAGCAAGAAATTGGAACCGGGTACTCGTTATCATTACCTGGTCGGGTAACCGAAACTCTGGACTGAATATTGAAAGAAAATACAGTAGCTGTACTAGCGAAACACAATGTGTAATGTACAAAAATGGCAGATCAATATGGCACTTTACATTACACCTCCGAAATATAGTTTCAATCGATGCTCCTGTTGTTATGAACAACTGAATTTCATGTTTTGATGTATAATAATAATAATGCAAATGCACATGAAATAAAGAAAAACCTTGCAAAAAAATACTTCCCATTGTTTCTTAACTATGATCCAGGGTTCGCATTTGCCGCGGGATTGCGCGATTCCCGCAATTTGATTTCAACTCCCGCATGTCAAAAGTTGCTAAGACGGGATTTCCTGTTATAAATTTCAGCTCTCAACTTGAATTAAACAGACATTACGGATGTGACTGTGTAGCGATTAATCGCTAAATGATCACATTTGGAATAAACGTTTAGTAAAAAGCCACTTGCGATTATTTTTATTTTGTTATCCCATTTATAATCCATCTTAACATCCCGTAAATATCCTTGTCAGTCTTTCCTGCTATGAAATAAATGAATGAAATGATAATCATTTTGAGAATTTCAATATTTGCGCATGTACTAACGTATACAGTGGCTACAACTATGAGAGGAGAGCACTAGCTATGGACTACCAGAGCTAGCTGCTTGATGACAACAAAGACACATGCACTGGACAAACTATGTTTGCCTAAAATCCCCACATGTGTTAATTTTTGCATGAAGATACTTGATGTATGTTATGCTGCGATGAATTAATCTGTGCTGCAATAATGCCCATTGTGGGAGATTGTTGGCAGAAGTGGATTAAAATGAATTCATTTACTGTATATAGGGAGAGGTGTGGAGATTGAAGGGAAGATGTCAGTGCAACACTGATAGGGTAGAAGCATTTGGGACAATCTCATGAAATTGCCTCTGGTCCATAATCTCTTGTAAACATGGCGTGAATTTTGAATCTTGTTCATATTTTGACAGTCTTGATTTTAAACTGAAGTTTTTGCAGTTGGTTCCAAATGCAGACCTACAGTACTCTTTCTTTTCTGTTAATGTTACTTGTAACTTGTATGAGATTTGTAATTTGTTGCTTAATTGTCAACAGATATTTTTGGAATTATGGATTATTTGATTGACCTGTGGTCTGGTGCCAGTTGTCTGTAAATTTATACTTTTAATAATTTTCTACACTCATTTCACATTGTGTACTGAGTTTCATTAATTACAAAACAAAACATAAATTTATGAACTGACAGATATAGTAAGTAATGTAGAAGAGGCCATTTCTGTTTGTTTTCATTAGGAAGGTGGATATATAGACAGGCGCGTAGCCAGGAATTTGCCAAGAGAGGGGCGAACCTGTTGGCAAACTATCAGAGTCGTAGATTCTGCATTGAAAACTATCTAAGCGTAGCGCCACCATAAGTTGGCGCTATGCGTACAAGAAAATTTTGGCTGAAAATGCCTCCCAGATCGCTGGAAATGGCACTTCCCAGGACTTGTTAGTTGCATCTAAGCTTGAAATTACTAGTGATATCATAAAAACATACAAAAAAATATGCCCAAGGGGGCGGTTGCCCCCTTCGCCCCCCCCCCCTTGGCTACGCGTATATAGAAAACAGGATATTGCATTCCTGTGACAGCTTTCAGTTTCAATTGCGATATTATAACTCGTTTTATTAGCAATCATGCTCTAGTGCATATTACATTTCATAATTATGTTTGCTCTCCATTAATGTGTTTTATGTATGTATGATCCTTCATGCAGATTTTTTAATTAAGAGCTTGCAAAAAGTCAACCATTTTTTGGAGAATCTCATTAAGATAGGGAGATTTCCATCTGGTTCTTAGTATGTATACTTTTCTATGACAATTGAATGCATGCAAAATCTTGTTCACGCAGAGTTGACAATGGTGTGTATCATGAATCTGGATTGTGTAACATAACTTTGAATTTGGAAGACTTTCATTTCATAAAAAAAATGGTTTCTTTTGATTTGTCCTGGAAGAAACTGAAGAAAGCTGACACTCATTTCCTGTTTTTAAATAAAATTGACATACAAATATAATGCAGTGTATGGGGCTGACTTTGCCTAGAAATTAAGAAGCAGAAAGCTTGGACAGACTTTGCAATGTTCCACTTCGTTGCTTCTTTCCGCTGTGCAGGTGACAGGTTTAAGCAGTTAGCACCACCCTAGTACTTGCTGTGCAGATGTTATGAAGGAAACATAGATGGCATTTTGCAACATTGGCTTGGTATTTAAGGGTGTTGCAACTGTCTCATTGTGAAAGATGGACTGTACTGCAGCTACTGTAGATGGCTGATCCAGAAGCTTCATACTGCTTAAGTATATGTATGCACTACAGAAGCAATCATGGACATGTTACTTTGAGTTTTATTAATGGCATGGTTTGGTTGCTTCTTGAAAGAATGCAAGAAACTGGAAAAAATCATTTCCTTTTTTTTTCCCTGACACATTGTAAGTAACAGGTCTGCAAAGCCTAATTTCAATTTACTGTAAATTTTTGAAATTAATTATAACCTGTCACTAGAATATTCCTTTAAGGCACCTCTTTGAATTTTTGAGATTGGTACCATTTGGATTTTGCAAACCAAGCAATTATTACTTCTAAGTAAGATCAAAATTGATTACTATAAATCGTCCTTAGTCTTACCACCAAACGAAGGATTAATATGGGGGTATGTCAGCAAATTAATGCATTTGAATTCATCCTTATTGCTACCCAGGTAACCACTTGAAAATGTTTTAAAATTTCTTTATAGTGTCAAATTGTCAATATATATTACTTCCACTTCTTTTAATGAAGGTTGACTAGACAAGCTACTGTAAGGACCTAGATTGTACAGTAATTCCAGGACTTTAGTATCACACAGCATGGAAACGTACAGTAATAAAATCAACTTGACTTAAGACGTTGCAGCTCTAGTTGTTTTATACATATAACCAAAGAACCGTGATTGTAAACATCAGGGTGTATCGTGCAGTGAGTTGTTTCCGATACCGTATCAGATATTAATGCTAAGTGACGGCTTCAAGTCCCAGGTGAATTTATTTCCCAGTATATATAGTGGATTTTGATTCTTCTTTATTTTTCATTTATTTGTTTTGCTGTTTTGAAGAAACCCACTCTCTGTGACATAATTTATCCTTCATGTATGACATACTTATAATTTAGGAATGGTTTTTGGGTAATTAAGATGACCTTGGTATGTCCATCATGAAGAAGGACAGGATCAGCAAAGATGGGAAGGAAGGAAAATTGACTGTAACATGCACTTGTGCACTTATAATAGTCTTAAAAGATGACTGTTAGCACAACTTATGCTTTGTTATGCAGTATATTGTACAGTAGGCTGTTAAAAGCCACTGTCATCAGTAGAGAGTATTATCTCTTACTGTATAACACTTCTAGATTTTGAGAGCTACACTTTAACATCAGATATTAGCTCATGTCAAAGTGACAGGAATATCAAGTCTAGCAGACAGATTATTAAAAGATAACTTCAGGTGGAATCTCAGTGGTGACATTTTATTACAAAGGAAGAGAGTTAAACCTCTGAGTGTTAGAAATGTCTCTGTACGTAGCTATAGTATTACAGTTTACAAGATATTCAAGCTTCAAAATATGCTAACATTTCTGGAATGCACAAATTCATGCTCTGTGGTACAGGCCTAGTTGTCAATTAGTTGATGTTAATCCTTTGTTTTATAAATCTTTAGTCATTCTTTTGGGGTCATCTGTATTGCCTCTAAGTTTTAGCATGATAAAAGTAACTAAGCGTTCCTGAAATTGCTTTACTAGAGGTTTCAAGCCCCCCCTATGATTCCCTGTGGTTCAACAAGGGTCAAGTTAGTAAAGATACTCACAGAGTGGTGGTAACAGAAGTAATCACTTTTGGTTTATCTTCAGTTGTATGCGCCTGTGAAGTTCATGACCATCTTGATTAATTTATTTGCCAGTAAGGGGCCTTGATGTCAGTTTTAAATAATGTTACCAACTGGTTTCGTACAAGTCAGTCATGATACAGTTATTGATGTTTCACTGTGCCTTTGACACGTTACTGTATGCACTATGCAACATGCTGAATATTAGATTCTAGGTTTCTGCAACCAAATTACAAATCAATTAGCTGTCACTCAGCAAGAATGCCATCTATAGTTAAAGCGGCATTTTGTGTTGACTTGCAAAGTCATAATCCCAAGACAATGTACTTGTACCTTATAAACTTGACTGTTCATTGGTTCTATTTCAAATGTTCAAGATATTTTTGGCAATTTGAAAACCATTGTTGGTTTGGACTTGCATGCAAAATCATACAGCAGCACTATAATAGTTTGAACAATCAGTGTGGGTGACTGATTTGTCAGAACTGAATGAGCTTGTAAAATATCCGTACGGAAACCTTGGATCATTGTCTATTACTGTTTCCTTGTTGATTGTAAGAAAATACTCTCTACAATTGTATTCAAGATATTATTATTTATTGGTAAGTATGTAAATGCAAAGTATGAAAGATGTTTGTTTGCTCTGAAATGGAGAAAGACTTGAAAATGTCTTTTCCGTAATCTGCAGGGAACTGCAGGATAAGGCAAAATGAGATGATATGTTTGATTATTTAAGAAGCCACCAAAGTCATATTTTTTTGCATACAAGATGTACATTGGGATGTTAGCTTAGTAGATACTATTTTGTCTGAATGGGACTCTAAATGTTACATTGCACCCGGTACAGTAGCAAATATTCGAATAGTGAATCCGAATTGCAATTTTTCACGTATTACTTTCACATATATATAATTCACTTTTGAAGGATGAAATCTATTTTGATATTGTTTAGGATGTAATTGCAGAGACAATTTCTGGTTATGTACTGTATGTACCCACATTGTCCCTATACTCTGTTAACTCTTCCAAGAAACGAAATTCCATTTGCTATTAATGATGAACTCTTTTTCAAGACTTTACTTACAAATATACAAGGTAAAACTATTTTGTATATGTCTTGTAATTAAACAAAGAGAATTGTCTCTCTTAAGTGAATTACAGCGTTAAGAGAGTAACAGACATGAAAGCATTAAATGAAGAAGGATCAATGATTTGCATCTAGTGACAAACTAGAGATGATTCAGGCAAATAGACTCCAGGGTACCATGATAAGGTCTCATTTGCATATGGGTAGAAGAGGGAGAAAAACCTGTCAGAACTTTTCCTTAGCCTTGCATGAGAAATCAAGCTAGTAAGGTTATTGTTCATTTAACCAATGATATGAATGAGGATGTTTGGGATCACAAAAATATCCAGCATGAAGTGTACAAGTTTTATCAAGGATTGTACAGCTCTAAGGATTCTCAAGAAGTTGATGAAGGCTTGTCTAGGAAGTTCCCTAATAATGTACCAAAGTTAAATGTCAGTGATTTCGTAGCCTTAGAAGGTCCTGTAGGCTATAGTTAAGTATATGAATGTTTAAATAATGTCATGAAGAATAATAAATCTCCTGGATCCGATGGGTTTACGGTAGAGTTCTATAGGTTTTTTATTGAGAGAATTAGGCAACATTCAGGTGCGTTCCTTAGATTATGGTTATGATAACTCTTTGTCAATTACAAGTATGGAGTGATCGCTCTCATTGCAATGGGTTTAAAGCTAGGAATTATATAAACAGTTCGAGACCAATTTCTCTTCTCAATGTAACCTACAAGATAGCTTCTTCTTGTATCACAAGTTGCATAAAATATGTACTGTACTTTGTTCTTTAATTTCCGCACATCAAAGTGGTTTTCTTAAACAGACATTTCCTAATATACAAAAGATGCACGATATTATGTTTAGTTTGCAGAAGGACGATAAACCCGGCATTCTGTTTGCAATCAATTTCGAAAAAGCTTCTGACGGTATTTCTCCAGCTTTTATTAGGAAGGTACTTTCTCTATTTAATCTTGATCCATCTATTCTTAAGTGGTTTGACACTTTTTACAGCGAGCCTTCTCGTGATCCTTGTGAATGGTTTCCTCACTCAAGCTTTCCCTGTTGAACGAGGTTGCAGACAAGGTGATCCATTATCACCCTATTTGTTTATCCTACAGTATGTGCAGAGTTGTTAAATGTAATCATTTTGTAATGATACCTCCATTTGTGGCATTAGAATAGGCGGACATGAGACTAAACTGGTTCAATATGCCGACGACACAACCTTTATTCAAGCAGAGGAAGCATCATTTGTAATCTTCTCAATCACATTAACTATGTTGGGGTATTGTCTGTCTTAAAGATGAATGTAGAAAAAGTCTTTCTTAGTGGGCATGGGATCTTTGCAAGAAAAAAAAATTGTTGGAACTGTTGTGATGATATTAAACTACTAGGTATTAGTCTGATGCAGATATGTTTAGTTTGATAAGTAAGAATTATGAAATGCTTTAGCAAAAATGAATAGCATAATCAAGTTTTGGCTGAAGCGCAATTTAACTGTACTATGGTCGTATTACAGTTGTCCAGTAGCTAATTCTCCCCTTATTTAACCAAATATACGTTCAGACACTGCCATTAACAGGTGACGACTTTATGACATAGATTATACAGAAGTTGGTCTTAAAATGGTCAATTTTGTTAGTTTACTGTTCAGGCTTAGACACAAGTTACTTAGCTCGGTTTTTGGGGGCAGTAGCAAAAGTTTTGCTAGATGTTTATTACATACTTATGGTATAAATTTAGATAATCTATTTATGAATGGTGACTATTTTGTTAAAGTTGTTAGCTCAATGCAAACCTCTTCTGGAAAGAAATATTTGGATTAACATATCCTCATTTACACAATGTGATTGAGCCTTTCAAGGATACAGAGATTGTCTTAAGTCTTCCTATAAGGAACAACAGGTCTCTTAATTAGGGTTTGAATAAGCCAGTTTGTTACAGTTATTGGATTGATAAAGGAGTTAATTGTGTTGATGACCTCGTGTCTCATAATGGTGACTTTCTTCACACTCAAGGAATTTGTTAATAGTTTTCAGGTTCCTGCACACTTTTTAGAATATTATGGCATTGTAAAGTCCATTAAGTCTTCGTGGCCAAATCTACTTCAGAACATACAGTACATGAGGGTACATGCAGACCCGTTAATTTTTATATAATCATGTTGTTATTGGAGTCATCATCTTGCAGCAAATCTATTTACGAATGATTGATAGAACCTTTGAAACACCCAAACAAATCCCACCTAAGGTAGTGGGAAAGTACAGTATTTCAAGTGAGGAATGGTATTTATATTGCCTTTTAAGTGTACCATGGATGTAAAACTTCATTGGTTCCAATATCAGCTACTTTGGATTTTTCCACAAATTCCTACTTATACAGTACACTATAAAATGTGGTAAATTAAACCTTATTTTTTTTATTGCTACTGTGCGTAAAGTATTTAGCATTTCCTACATAATATCTTGAACAGAGCTGATGTCAATATTAACCTTTAAATGCCAAAATTGCTTTATTTGGTGGTGAATTCGCTCTGGTTTTGAATTACTAATTCTTATTTTAGAAAAAAAAAATTCTGCTGTAAAGAGCAGAATGTCATTCCTTCAGTGGCCGGTTTTCTGCATTTTTTTCGGGATAATTTTAGACTGTGGGTGTATATTTTTATTGAAAACATGAATTATGATGTTTGATTGAGGTATTGGCTTCCCCCCTGGCTATGGCTCTTTGACTAATAATTTGTATTTTGTTGTAAGTCCACTCATTATTATTGAAAGAGTGTGAAATTACTCTGAAACTATTAACTTATGATCACTTTGTATTGAGCTTTAAGAACTGTCATGAGAAGAAAAAGGCCAAAAAAAGAGGAGGAAAAAACCCCTTGGATCATTGCTCAAACCTACTGTAGGATACTGTTTGTTTCCAAGCATATAGATTACACTTACTTAACAGTACTAGTGCTGTATGTATCTTACATTCGTGCTACAAACCGTACTGTAGGATACTGTATGTTTCCAAGCATAGATTACACTTACTTCACAGTACTTGTGCTGTATGTGCTGTATCATACATTCGTGCTACACACCTACTATAGGATACTGTATGTTTCCAAGCATAGATTACACTTGCTTAACAGTACTTGTGTTGTAAGTATCTTACATTCGTGCTACATTTCAATTTCACCTCTCCCATGTACTGTAGTAAAGCATCTACATTCTCCTGTTTTTTTTATGATTCTCTAAGCGTTCCAGGGGAGTTTTATGGGCAATCACTGCCAGCTTTATAGTACAGTTGCATGTTCGTCAAGAGGCAGAATTTAGCAGCGAGCACAAATTTAAGTATCAACAATTAAGTACAGTTGTCAGACATGTAGCTTTTAACATGAGGAGGATTAATGTTCAGTAAGTGTAGATTGGACATGTGAATTTACATATATACAGCATTGTCGTGAAATCCATGTTAGCAAATGGATTGAATTGTGATGATGTGAAGGACAGGCAAATTACGTATACAAAAATTGTAAAGTTATGTATATGGACTAATATGTTTTAACTCATAGTAAAATCTAATAGTGTAAAGACACACATAGGAAATAAATCTACCATGGTTTGCATATCACACAAATCCAGGCATAAATTACTATAATTTAAAGATGAGATAATACTTTAGTTATAAAGAAGATGTGCAAGCAAATGGAGTTTTAAATATTTTCTGTGCAGTATTATTGTAGGTTTTAAATGAAAACAACTCATGAGTGCCATTACCACACAGTAGTCAATGTTGGTCCATACTAGAGACATCAGTCCCTAGCTGTACAGTAGGTTCATACTGCAATAGGTGAAGAGGATTTTGCTCTAAGAACAATCACATGAAATTTACAAATTATCGAAAAACAACAAGACACTTTAATCAGTGTGTGATTTATATGAATTGATGTGTTTCTGGAGATAAGCTGCAATCAAAAAGGAATCACAAGAGTGAAAGTGTAAAAAGTCTGTTAAAATTTAGTAGAAATTGTCTTCTGAATGTTAGATTGGGAATTAATGGAAAGATAATTGCTGGTGACCTGTAAACTGTTAATGTTTTTCTTCACAACATCAATAGAAAATAAAGAAGGTGCAGTTTACACCATAAAACAGAACTTATAATAAATTTTTAAGAGGTCAGAGGAAGAAGTTCAGTTTGCTATAAACAACGGAAGGCTTAAAGTTGAAGGTTTTCAGTCTTGTACAAGGCCAAGGCCATCTCACACGACTTTAAAACACTTTCAAAACCTGATTGTTGTTAACTTGTCTACACCAATGTCAGCACGATTCAGACAGTTGCTGCCAGAACACAGTATGCCACAACTGTACATCCCCTTATGGACATCTTATAACCTGCAGCCAAAAACATGTGCATGCAACTATATTTACAATTTAAAAATAAAATAAAGATACTTCAGGGCTGTAGCCTTGGTAGAATCCCTGGGGGGGGGGGGGGGAAATTGGGGAACAACGAAAAACATGTATCGTCCAAATGTAACAAAGAAAAAAATCATCTTGTTCAAATGTCTACAACAGGCACATGTG
>JAAAKB020252529.1:0-10773 GCA_010014835.2 Apostichopus leukothele | reverse complement strand
ACTAGTCTACCACTGCTATTCCTCTCTTTTTTTTTAATTGCCAATCATATGATTTAGCGGATTTTCGGAAACCCTTTTTGGCTCACCTTTGGGGGGGGCATTGCCCCCCTTGGCCCCCCCCCCCCTTGGATCCGCCAGTGTCTATACGTATACTAAAACAGTTATACAAACGCTTTTCTTTATATTGAAGCATGGTCAGCTTAGGCCTATATATTTCTATAAAAGAGTATACGCTTGTAAGTTTTCTAAAACTGGCTTGTTTCTACTATATACTTGAAAGTTAATACAGTTTATGTAACTTTAAAATACATTCAGTAAGGCTGCGTGCAGATATAGATAAGAGGTATATGTTTTATGGAAGGCTAACAGCGTTATCAATCCTTTTCTCAATAGCAAGCCGTCTAATGTATATTTATTACCTAAATTCCCATCGCGAGAATACAATACCTTTAATTTGCCATCTCATAATAAGCAGACTTCTATACTGATTTTTGAAACTCATCCGTTGGCGATAGCAGAGCAGGTCCAATAATAAATATAGCACAGACGTTTGCGCCGTTTACAATGACGCATTAATTAAGCGGTTATTTATGTCTTTTAGAAAGAATTTGGCAAATGGAATAATAAACAGGTTACACGCTATTTCTCTCTCTATCGGTCTCTTTTCGAATGACATTTTCATTGACAAGTGGCCAAGTTCAAGTAGTGCTGACTTGGCGTGAAGCATTATACAGGCGAGGTTCTTAACGTATTCCAAAAAAGTCAAGATATATCGACCCAAGATGCAATATGAAAGTTAAAAATGGAGTTAAGTAATATGACCATTGCATCTACGATATAGCCAATAGTCAATTGGGTTATTTTCATACACAACGAAGGGATCCGACAAGGATAGACCACGGTATTCTTTCAAATGAATAAATATAAGATAATACAAAACTTACTTGCAAGAAGTTAGATTTATGAGTTGTAATAAGCGTAAATCATATAAAGCGGGAGGCCCGGGTTCGAATCCCAGTGGGGGCTGGAAGTTTTTCCAGATATATATTAAATTAATCAACACACCAGCAAAACTCCACTCACGACTGGTTCATCCTTTTGGGACTTATCAGGCGAGGTAGGAATCGAACCCTGGACCTTCTGTCACAGACCGAAGTCCGTATAACTCAACCACGGTAATTCTACTGGTATGTGAAGGCGTATAAACTGGCTTTGTATATAGCTGTCAGTGAGGGCGTGTCATAATTCAGGACAGTGATAAAACCTCCAGCCTCCACCGGGAGTCGAACCCGGACCCGACGCGCCATCAAACTATAGGCCATGCATGGACACTAATTGTATGTCGAATGGTTAAAAACCCAGTAAGGAAGGTCGATATTCTACTGTATGCCTTTGTCACCTGTATCGAACAATGTAAGTTCTGTTGGTGACATATTTTGCCTTACTCTAAAGATCAATCATGTTGTTAACGAACTCGAAATAACTTGCTGAGGTACTCTACAAGAAATCGTTAAATTTCTTTCATAAGCCTAAAACTCGATTGGCGTTTTGGCGTTTGTCATTGATGACGTAAGTGTTGTACTTTGGAAACTCGCCCCCGCCTTCGCTTTTCTCTCGAATATTCCTGAAGTGGAAACTTCTGCCAGTGGCTCATGTCTTTCCTGATACCGACCTGATTTGATTGCCTACATTATGAACCACCATCGACACAGATAAAGCCACAACTAGCTCATCCTTTCAACTAAAGAGAGAGAGGGAAATCTCTATGGTAGCGTAAACTTGTCAAAACGAATTTACAACAAGCTTCAATGAGTATATCAATAACAATTCTTTTAGGCGGATTTTTTCTGTTCTTCTACATTAAATGTCAATTTCTATCTACGTCCTATTTGATTACATTCTCTGATTTCAATTTATGTTCATCACGATCGGCAAATCTGTTTCTCGTTTTTTTTTAGTCTTATGAAGATGAATAGTGTTTGTGTTATGTTTCACTTTTATCTCTGCCTCCTGACAACCTAATCAATTATAATTAAATACATCGTATGCTTGCTCTAATTAGAAGCTTCACAACACGTGCTGCATGGCCTTAGAGTTCACCTCCACTACTTCTTTACTTTAGGGTTTTATTTTACTCTTTCTTCTTCTTCTTTTCCTTCCTTTCTTCCTTCTTTTTTCTTTCTTTATTTTGTTGTTGTAACTTTTATAGGAAAAATCCACTGAAACGGAAATAGTATATTTTTATAAAATTTGAGTCAATAACGGATATCTTACCCTTGCGCGTCCTTGCCCTAGTATTTAAACATACTTTCTTCATTTCTTGTGATGTGCAGTTGAATAATCATATTAATTGTTGAAGTAGTACAAAAAATAATAGAAGCTTTTCAGGAGGCGACAGGATATTGTCAATCCTTGCCGAAGGCATTATGAAGCACATTCGATTGTGATTGAATATGTATGTGCGAAGCATTTGTCAATGTTTTCGCTTGTAATCTCAGTATTTCACCATGTCCAGTAAACATGGACGTAGCTTGGTTGAAGGTCAAAGATCATCAAAAATCTGAAAACCTTTCAAACAAAATCAATGTAACTAAATAATTACAGATTTGATGGATCTCGTGCCTGCAGTATGGATTATCGATGGCGTTATAATGCCTGCCCGATATCGCTATGACAACATGATATAATGAAAGGCGCTCTTTTTCTATCTTTGACAAAATAAGCGATGTGTTTAATTCGTTCGTCTGGTCAGGAATACCAAAGTTTTGTGAGGTTTTCTTCCTGTCGTTTCTCTGAACACTTATAACCATATGTCAGTTATATATACCTATACCCTATAAATCAGACTTGGTTTTAGTCGATTCCGTACTCGTCCTTGTACATTTGACATTTTACTCAATGTACAAGTCTGCTTTAAACATACACTGTATGAGTTCCATTGTATTAATTAGTCCTCAATACGTCTACGTTTCATATTTCACAACCTTACGTCGACTTATGAAGCTAGACTTTCATTAAAAACGTCCCAAACATTGATGTTTACGAGATCGATTGTGAAAACAATGTTTACTGGCGTGTAGCACACTAAGAATACCAAAAAGATTTTAGCGCCTTGCTCAACCAATATATACATTATGTGCAGATGTATCTTTGGAACGCCGTAAGGGACGGATTCGATTGATCTAAGTTTGCACCTGCTCCCTAGTTCTTGTTAAAGCATGATTTCATTTCCTTTATATGCCTATCTGCCATTTTGTTATTGTTTCTTTTTTCAACATAAAGTTACAATTTTATTACTTTCACTGTTTCGACATTTCGTATTGATTGCGGTGGTTATGCTGTATTCAATAAGGAGGTTTGTAAAATCGATAAGAAAGGACTACGAATCATTAATTGTTCTTAACGCCTCAAACCGAATTAATTTCCTCAAATAAAACATGAAGGCTATCAACCTATGGTGTCCGTTTAGGTAATTTCATTCCTATTGGTAAGAGCCATTGTTTAGAATACATTATGATTTTTCATATGCCGGTCGCCATGTTGTTTATTTCTAGCTGAAACGTAGTTGATATCTATATTTCATATATAACACAAACCTTATTTGTTATTCGCCATGAATCGGTTGTATACATGAATATAAAATGTAATGATATTTAGAAACAAGAATTGGATGAACTTGTTGTTAACCAGCAGTTTGGTGTCTGAATATGTAAACTCCAGTATTACTTTAGTTATAAAAATGGTCTTTTCAACTATAACAAGGTTAATTCTCAAATATGGAAATATTTTATTTCCAAATACCTATCATACTTCATAGAGGAATCTTTTAATTAAGGATTAATAAATAGATGTCCCTTATCAAATGTAAACATCACGAGCTTATGTTCTTTATATTTTCCCAAGTTTCCCAATTTTCGTGTTTTATAACAGCGATAGGAACAAATATGACAAAAACAACATCAAAATACCTCGAAAAAAACATTTGCGAAACATTATTTTATCATCCGAATATGTATGATTAATATTACACGAATGATCTTTAAAAAACACCTGAATGAAGTATTTTTTCTTCTTTTGTTCTCATTACAGCTACCGTGGTTCGATTTCTTACCAACCGATTTATCTGGGAGTATGATCCTACATTAGGTAAGTATATTGATGGTAGTAATATGTAAATGTATTGTAAAACTGGCGCTTATAAACTCTCACCTTTCTTATATCCATATTTGTAGGCATATTTATCATTGTTATTTCTCTTACATGTCATATGGTGCCCGAACAATAGATAGAAGTAAAACTGTTACCAGGACAACGCAAATTATGGGTCATTTCTACTGTAGCCTTAATCCCTTTCAAAGAAAGTGTCTGTTGATAATTTGAGATTTAAGAAAAATAGTCATAAAATCATGAAATATGACTAGGCTATATGTGTCCTACGTTTTTTAAAACTGTACTGTAGATACCAAATTACATTTGTATTCACCATTATCAATTTGGACCAGCCCAATATAGTGCAAGATATTAATTGGAAACGTATAAATACATATAACGGAATACACAATGAAGGACTTGTCAAAAACAATCGCCCCTGGTTGGGTCTTGTATATAGGGTCTTGACATCTATACGTTATACGATTAAACACTGATATCTCACGCGTAAAACAACACACCATCAGGTACTCCGATATGATACTTAATTACGTCTATTTAAACAAAGGGCAAAAGCATTTGCAGATGTCAGAAAAACACATTATATCTTTAATATTTAGTTATGTATTCTCGGACAGATGGTCCGTTTTTCGATTACGCGTAGAGAATTCGATTTTCTATCGCTTGAAGGAGTTTTCCTTTACATGTAAATTTTTGGTTGTATACTTTTATTTGTTTAAGGCGTTATGACTGAACTTAAGATCCTCTGATTGGTTGTTCATGTGCGCATCAGAGATATTTGATCCTCTGATTGGTTATTCCTGTGCGCGTCAGAGATATTTGAAATATCGGTATAGTGTTATTCGTCAGAAAAGTGATCGAAGACTCTTGTCTGTTTTTCCTATCCTCTCCTTCACTGATCTGCGCATCCGGGGACCTTTATCTGATTAAAACATGCTCGACAAGACAACAGGCATCAACTTCAAACGACCTTAACTTTAACGAAAAGTTGAAATAGAGTTCCGTTATTACTAAGAAAAGGGAACTTCATCAAAGTCATTCATTAGGTTTGAGGACATAGCAAATCTCGATTTATCCGGTTCGTTCTTGTTATCAAGACACTAATTTGTTTGTGATTATCTTTCAAGCAAGTCATTTCGGTCGATGAATACATCTAAGAACCCTTTCATATGTTGTATCAACATTCTGTCACTTGTCGAATACCGATGGATTGAGAAGAAGCAGGCGCGCTACGACGACGGGTTGAGATTGAGAATTAAAGTAATTAATGATCGAATCGTTTGTTTTATGAGGTAGAGTGTGATAGTACATATTCGGAATGCATGTCTGTTATATGATAAACTTGGTGTAGGAGGAATAATCTCAAGAAATATCTCTCGAAACCCTCATCGATTACTTGCTGAAACATTCAACGTCACATCCAACATATCGATCAATCTATTAGGATGTTGAAAAAGTATACTTCAGCTTCTCGATGAAACGGTGAAGTATTTCTGGTGAAAACACTGCACACATGCTAGACTTTTGTGAGTTGCGATGTGTCACGTGCACGTATGTTATTCTCAGACGTAGGATACATGTGGATAGGATTGGGTTATTCAACCATATGCAGTTCGTATCGAAATCGCGAAAGGATGAAAGCTTTCCTACCGATACGTTCCGATGCATTATTCATGAGTAAACACGCGGGATTTTAATATTACACATTTAAAAATAATAAAAGTGGTTTGGATAAGCTAAGTATGTAGTTTGAAATTTCTGCATTAAATCGGACAAAATAACGATAACCATCCTAGAATCTCGCCAGAAAAAGGATATGAAATTTGTTATTAGGTTAAATACGAATGTATGTTAACAGACAAATTTAACTTTAAAACAAATAATAATGGTTTGGATCTGCAAAGTATACATAGTTGAGGAGAATATTTCATGTCATACTTTAGTTTAACTAATTAATCAATTCATTAGTTAACCCGCTACTTAGTAATTTATTGTATGTAGATGCCGCAACAGATGCTCCACTTTTGGAATCTTAGTTTACTTTGCCTGGTGGACTATACATAGCTGTCATTTGTATTTCAAGAAAAATATGTTAGGCCTTTATAACATCTTCATATAGCTGGTATACCCGTGTTCTAAGATGCAACTTGAGTCGGTTATGGAAATACTAACCTGGCGATTACATTAATAAGTAACAATCAGTAGGCTGCACCTGCTCAGAGTGGGCGTAGAATACCTGATACCGTCGTTAGAAACAACGCAACAACTTTACATTAGACGACAGAATTGTTGCCCTTTTGGCGTTCCATGTAGTTAGAAACAATGCACTATTTAATCTACGGAACACGAGTGGAACAGGTGCGACGGATAAACGTTCACCGCAGGTGTATAATTTTAGGAACGAAAGTCAATCAGCTGCTTCAAATAGAAATGTTCTGCACAAACATAAGTTTATTGTAATGCTAGTTTCTTCCTTACAATACTTGTCAGCGAAAGATCCAAGGAGCACTATTTATGTTACCACTTTAACTTAAAGTAACTAACAAATCAGTCTGACTGTCTACTCTTAACGAGTCCGTAGAATTACAATCCAGGCAATGCTCGTGATACCCTTAAAAATGTTTTTCTTTACACCACCAAGATCTCATTTTAGGAATAGATATACATCTGTGAAAACATTAATGTCAAGTTGAATTCAAAGGACATCTCTCCCCCTCTCTGTATCTTATCTAATACTCTACATGTCATCACGACAAGCGATATACGACAAGACTTTTCGTTTACGATCATTTCTTGGAGGAAGATCTTAAGTCAGTCATTCAAAACGATAAGAATCGCTTGTTTGACGACAGAGATATGTCTTTCAACGACAGCATTTATCAGAATCGTCACTCGCCACAACGTATGCGATTTATCGTTTTCATCGGATTTCTGTGGGGTCGTTACCTCCGTAGAATCTTCATTAGACATGAGACGTTCTTCCGCAGGGTATTATTGAGGGATGCATTCCACCTTCTTTGCCGTCCACAAATACGACCAACGCGCATGCTCAGATTACGACTGTTCCATCTACGGATACGGTAACCAACACAATTTGTTTGGATTAAGTCGATCTGAATTATTTTAGTGATAGAGGTCATTTTAGTTACATACTGCATCAGCGATTAACTCCAAGGATTAATGTTAGTTTTGTTACAGCCGTTGACTTATCTGTTGTCTGATATGTACTATAGTACACACATGGAAAGCATGTATGTTATGATTCCCACGTTAGCGGTGTGAAGATTCGTCTAGATTTCACAAGTCATTGACATGTATAATGAAATTGAGAGTGTGCCTGTTCGTAACGTGACTGTCAGTGAACCAACGCAATCAAATGCGTTACTGAAGTCTGTCATTTGTTTTCTTATCATGGTTAAAGATTTTCCTTTGAACATCTCAAGTACCTGCCGGGCAAAGAATGACAATCGGCAAACGAGTGCGCCTTGAAAGAGCTATTGGAAATAGTATGAAGAAATTCGAGACAAAATGTGAAGGTTACCGTGAGAGTAATATCTCAAGTCGCAGGGCATGTTTTCGTTTACCACTTAAATTTGATGTATCACTAGAGAGTTCACTCGAATTGAATAGAAATGATACCGCTTCTGGAATTACATTCACCAATGTCTGTCTTAATGGTGTTCAATTGCAAGACTCCTCGTGAAACAAACAACCTTGACATTCAGGGATGTTCATTCAGAAGTTGTATCGATTCCAACTTCTCCATCCATTCTAAAGATGCCTCAGCAAATGGTCTTGGTGTAGTTCACATCAGAGGCTCACTGCAGTAACAAATCCTCTCTTCCACTTGATCCTATATAACAAACCTTTGAAAAGGCATTCCGACAGAGCGATCAATGGAGTCTCTATGATATCGTGTAACCAATGTTCCACAAGATTCACGCCAAATACAGTATTTCCCGAAGTACCCCGAAGAATTTCGGTGCCCTTCGCCAAATATTGCAAGATGCCAACAAGTATATTTGTAGTAATGTTGAGTTGAACGAGCAATGTCCACACACTTATTTGTTTTTTTCTTTCGCCAAATTACATGCTGCCAGCATTAAACAGAATATGTTCAGCATCGTCACTTGAATAAGTCTAACCTATACAAAACCTCCTCAAGACAGTCCTAAGGCATTCCCATTTCTCTCACGCTTCCAATCACCACTCACCCCCTCACCCTTCCGCCAACTGGTCCCATTCAAACTGGTCTTATATAAATACATCGCCGGGAAGTGAATATACCTCCCAAAGCAACCCGGAGACTAAGTTATTCAATATTTCCCTTCCATAACTTTCATTTTCCTCCTTAACATTGAGCAAGTACGCTTTACTTTCCATAATGATTGTAGCTGGCTCGTATATTTGAAGCCATCACCGTCGGTCGGTGAACATTTCTAGTGTTTTCCTTAATGCAATAAAATTCTTCATAGCTTAATTAACTTTTAGCAAATGTTGCGTTTACAAATGTTATCATAACATAATCGAAAGGGATAAATCTTTGTTACATAAATTATATATCCACATCGTGCAGCAACTCATCAATTTAGTGGATAAGACCAGCTTCCCCCTCGCCATTTCTACACCATTTTGCACTTTAAGTTCGCTTTAGTTATGAAGAGTTGAACCTATGACCTTTCTTCCAAGACCAGAGTCCCTTACGAATAAATGATGCATACGTCTTATTTGTTTTCCCAACAATGGTCAATCTGTTTCTCGGACATTTTCATTTGGAGTGCAAATAAATAACCTTCAATGTGGTAGCCTCTTAGCGCAGCTTTCACCCTCAAAGGTCATGTGCGTTCTTCCGCTTGACGATAGAAAAAAAGAACATAAGTGACAGAGGACGAAGGGATTCTAGGAAACTGCGGGGATTCTATTGGTCTATTTTAAGTCATTCGTTATTGATTTTAGAAGTTGATGATTCATTATGTAATTAGACTGCAGTTGTAATACAATAATATAACTATAGTGACGTCATCTCGGTGTTGCAACAAACATTAATCACGTTGTATGTTCACGTGTCACGTGTATTCATGAAACCAGCCACGTGGGTCTTGATTTCACTAACTCATTAACATAATGACCTCAATGAAAGTTATAATTAACTAGTATTTCCAAAGAACAAAAACATCATTGGCTGGAAAAATATTCAGGTACCCTTCATGGGTGTTATTATACCGCCGAGATTAATTACTCATCTTGCTCTATCGTCTTTTTCATCTTATGTGGATGAATCTGCTTCTCCATCTCGGATAAAGTCAGATAGTTTCATCTTCATCTACCCTTTCAAACATCACGGCATAAACAATTAAAGCAAGGATCCGTGTTAACTGATTTACGGCCTATTTTTTGGGTTATTTTTAGTTCCCAAGCGACCGTTTTGTTTATAAATATGTGCTCACAAAATGGATGAGTTTTACGGTGAAGGGAACCGATCTGGAACATTCTCGGTCTTTTACAACATTGCGTATCCAAATGCTAAGAGATTGCTCATATATAATCCTGTCAGTACCTATCAAAGACTCTTTGACGTTCTTTGTTAAACCCTACAAACGCCAAAGATCTTTGAGTGGACGTTAATCAAGAATTGAAACATAAATTTCACATTCATGGTCATGGATCGAGAATCTTTCGTCTCGGTCCATTTCAAGAGTTACAACTTCACGGAAACCTTGATCACTCCATTCTGTATTTTAGGATAACGTTTAGTATGTGCTGACCTACGACGAAAAGAAGTGACATGTCTAGACTCGTAACAGCCGTTTGAAGTAAATTTCAAGCTATAACTCTTTGCAACGTCTTTTTGTAATGACAAATACTCTGGAAGCTTTCAGTTAATTCTCATCTATCCTCAGTGATTATCGGAAACAGGGAAAAAAGAGCCATTGCTATTCTGGAAGTCATCAAAATGCTAAAATATGCACAGACATTAGTTTGAATTAATATGCTGAGTCAAATATGTTTGCCGATGTATGCGGGAAGGGTACCAAAAGATGGGTACGAATGACGTCATCCCATCTCATCCCAATACGCCTCACCCACACCATCTTCATCATATTTCTATATCATTAAACCAGTTATCATACTTTGAATTTTGTTTTCCTATTTTCCAATACAGAATTCACATACAAACATCAGGCAATCATAGATGATGATGTGGTTACCATGGAAATACTCGACACTGCTGGTCAGGTAAGTTGATTATGTGCCAGCGATAGGTTGTAGAACAATGCAGAATGGGATGCCCAATACAATGTACATTTACGCTGCTGTCTTAACGTATAGTGTATGTCTTCGCTTGTGAGTTAACACGATAACATGGTATCATGGCAACAACACACCACAAGTATCACATGATTACATAACAATACACAAATCAACCGGAATGTATATTTGTATTTGTATTTTTAGATCCTCCTGCAAGCAGGAACTCGCGATGAAGCCTCATTGGCTTATCAAAGCCGCAAGCTGACCGAAATCGGTCTCTTAGATTCATATTTAACGTCCATGATTATGAATTGTCAATTGTCAACAACTCTGTAACTGGACGACATACAT
>JAAAKB020252518.1:0-10774 GCA_010014835.2 Apostichopus leukothele | reverse complement strand
ATATATATATATATATATATATATATAATATATTTATATATATATTATTTATTTATGTATTTATATTGATATCTTCATAACTCTATTTTAAATCATAAAATCCTCTGATGTACATTGGCCCCTGGGCACGTAATTATGTATTCCACTTTAATTAATAATTATTTGTCGTGTATAAGAGCAGCAGTCGTATCGGTTAACGTTAGGACCGAGGTTTCAGCGTCTGCAGTTCTGATTAAATGTGTCAGTCTTAACGATCTAATTTAAAACTGCAGTTGTGATAGGTCAGGGTGTAGTAATACCACCAGCCTACATCCTGAGCTTGATTCCCATTGGGAGGCTGTAATGTAGTATAGTAGGCAGGTTAATATAGAACTGTACTCTGGATGTGTATATTTGAAAAAGAACGAAAGTATGACAGGTATGTTATGACTTCAAAACTTAAAGGGAACCTGCTATCAGCTGGTGTGGAGTTTCACGCGCCATAATTCTGTGTGTTGTCCTGCTAATTTGCATGGTTAACGATTTAGGTTACTCCAGAAATTTTGGATGATATTGTGATGACTGTTAAACAGCTGTGTCTAATTAATCAATGTCACATAAGTTTCATCCATGCAACTGGAAGGAGTATCTTTTTACTCACCATTATTACCTGCACGGAAGTATACATTGAGTCCTTGACAGACGGCCAAAACTGCAAGATCAACAAATGTCGCCATCAGGGTACATTGCTTGAATCTTCAAGACCGCTACAGTATCCCAGACAAACCTAATAGTTATCATCATTACAAACAAAACATTCGGTGACACGTGACTTTAGAACTGTCCTGAGCAGTGAGTGGCTAGGAGTAAATGGTATCATGAAAGTGGTGAATTTTGCCGTAGGTTATTTAATGTTAATCACATCCACAGAATGGAAACAAGTTGAGGTTTATTCAAGACTAGGCTCATATCCTTTGTACTGTTTATCCAGCTTAATGGGGAGGGGGGGGGTTGGATTTTTCATAATATTATTGACAGCTCAGAACATTAATGGTTTGTTGTTATTGGGTTACCTATTCTATTTACTAAGAGGTAGACCTTACATACAGATGCATTAAGGCAAGGCTTGATCCCACTTGACAGCTTGTCAGATTTAAAACATTTGGAATGATGACAATGTCTTGTGTGACAAATATAGTGATTGTTCACAGTGAAAGTGAGAAGTGAAATATTATAGGAGGTGTATTTATGGAACAGGTCAAAGATTCAATTGAATGATTTGGAATCTCTGGAGCTATGAATAGTCATCACATGGTGTAGATAATGTAAGCAAAATCCAACATTTCCTGATTACTTTAATGGCAATTTCTTGATGATGAAGTAGTTGTTAAACCAGTGGTTTGGCTGAAGCTATACAGAATTGGGTATAATAGTAAAAATAGTAAGGACTTTAGAGGGCAAAAAAAATTAGGAATTGTAAGTGAAACACTCACAAAACTGAGGGGGAAAATCAGTTATCGGGGGAAAAAAAATTGGAAAATAGCCCATGCAACCGGGCCAGATATCCGATGCATCTCTATGCAAGATGTCATCTGAAATATATGATATAAATATATTCAGTCTATTTTGAATTGGTTTAGACAGATTACTCAATTTCATGTTTATTTAAGAGAGATATATGTGTGTATATATATATTTAATATAGTAAAATATGAAAACAATGGTGTGACATATCATGACATCATAAATGATTGTACAATGTAATTATAAGATATGCTAATGATGATGGAATTAATTAATGATGGAATTAATTAATCCTTGTTTGCCTACTTATTTCTAAATCTAGATTGTTGGAAAGAGTTAATTACTAGCATTGATAGACCAATAATTGAACATCCAATAGTTAATTATTTAGCTCTATGGAAGTAGGAAAGTTTGAACACCATGCTTTGGGTCAGCGATGAAGCTTGACTTCTGTTTCTAGAGGGTGGGGTTAGGGGGGAGGGGGTGCAATACTGTTTTTATCGGGACAGGTATGACTTATTTTCTAAAAACATTTTTCTGAGACCTTTTAGGGGGAGAGGGACGACAAATATTTGGGGGTGGGGTTAGCTCCCACCTGACTGGGCTATTGCTCTGGGTATATGCATGCAGTTATGAGAAACTTTAAAATATTGTAGATAACATGTATTGCAATGTTACAGATGTCAGAAATATTTGACCTAAATTGACTGATACCGAATAAACTATTCCCTGCATGAGTTAAATGATATTATCTTAAACCAGGCACTTCCAAGCTTTCCATTATCAGTAAGCACCAAATGAGTATCAATAAGTTAATATTCTTCTTTGCTTTTCTTCAATTTTTTTTAATTTTTTTTAATTTTTTTTTAATTCATGCTTGTTTGAGTTGTTTTGAATAACGATTTATAAACTTTATTCAAAAGCAAATGCATGAACCATTGTTGACTATCGACAATATAACAATGTATTCACTAAAGTCTCTTCAGTCAATTTCAGTCTGTACCTCCTGGTATTGTCAAGATGTGTTAAGCTTATATACAAATGGAATATAGTGAACAGTTGGTGGGAATACGCCTTAGAGCAATTTCTGATTGGATAAGGCGCTATAGAAATTTTGTATAATAATAATAATAATAATAATACTTAGAAAGAATTTCTAGAGACTGAAGTGACAAGAATGAAGAAGTACCTGGTACAAGTCTTTGCAGCTCAGGCATGAGAAAACTATTGTTCTAAATATTTGGTAGGGATTCAGTGTCTGTTGAACTATACATGACCTCTTAATAAAGCCCTTTAAAGGCAAAGAGTTTAGTTTCAGCATATGACAGTATACATAAACCTTGCAGGATATGGTATCAGTTTACTAGAGCCAAACCTAAAGCTTGCAGAATATGGTTTCAATTTACTAGAACCAAACATAATGCTTGCAGAATATGGTTTCATATTACTAGAACCAAAGATAATGCATGCAGAACATGGTTTCAGTTTACAAGTACCAACAACAAAATGCTTGCAGGATATGGTATCAGTTTACTAGAGCCAAACATAAAGCTTGCAGAATATGGTTTCAATTTACTAGAGCCAAACATAAAGCTTGCAGAATATGGTATCAGTTTATTAGAACCAAACAAAGCTTGCAGAATATTTTTTCAATTTAGTAGAACTAAACATAATGCTTGCAGAATATGGTTTCAGTTTACTAAACTCCTGCAGAATATGGTATCAGTTTACTAGAACCAAACATAAAGCTTGCAGAATATGGTTTCAATTTACTAGAACTAAACATAAAGTTTGCAGAATATGGTTCAATTTACAAGAACCAAACATAATGCTTGCAGAATATGGTCTCAGTTTACTAAACTCATGGAGCATATTTTATCAGTTTATTAGGAGCAAACATAAGGCTTGCAGAATATGGTTTCAGTTTACTAGAACCAAACATGAAGCTTGCAGAATATGGTTTCAATTTACTAGAACTATGCAAGATATGGTTTTACTTGACTAAAGTCATATATAAACAATGTGGAATGTGGGTTCAATATGCTGGAACCAAATGTAAACCCTGCAGAATATGGTTTCAGTTTACCAGAACCAAACATAATCAATGCGGAATGTGGTTTCAGTATACTAGAATAGTGTAAACCATATAGAATCTGGTTTCAGTATATACTAGAACCATACATGTCCGATGTGGAAATTGGTTTCACTATGCTAGAACCATACAGAAAATATGTGGAATTTGGTTTCAATATACTGAAACAGTTCATGAACCATATGGTATCTGGTTTTAGATTACTGTAATCGCTCATAACCATGCAGAATAGTTTCAGCTGTATATACTAGTGTAAACCATATGGAATATAGTTTCAGTATACTAGAATCATACATTAACCATTCAGAATTTGGTTTCAGCTATAGTTTACAAAGTTTCTCCAACACCTAGAAACAGCTAAATAACTGCAGCTTCCCATCTGACCAGAGTTATGTGAATAAAAATGAGATTTGCTTTATATATCGGGCATTAGTGTATTTCATATACATATTTATTAAACCAATGTGTAATTTCCTATATATGCCCTAGTTGTAAATCAATTTTATAAACTAAAACTTCAAGTCTTCCCATATTTACAGTGTTAAAGATATGGATCATTTTGTGCACAGTTGTATTAATTCCTAGATTATCATTTCTATCATGTTCAGCTTACGGCAAGCCTGCTCAATGCTGCAATTTTCACCTCGCCATGGTCACGAGTCAACGTGAAGTCGTTTTTTTTAGAGTCAATATTAGGCAGATTTTCAAGGCTCCTATTATACCAGGGTATCTTCATTACCTAAAGCTGCAGAAACTTTCCTTTCAATTAATGACAAAAACATTGTTTTTTTGGAAAAGGTCTTGTTTTACTTTTGTAACGTTTCAGTGCTAATACGAAAACAGTATCTGGGTAAACCTTGGAATCAGATTTGATTCATTACTAAATTATTTCTTTTTGTAGTTGTTTTGATGAAACAGCGTCTTAGTTTGATTGGTTGCGATCTTTATTCTGGCCTTGGCGCTCGACTGGTTGCTTGTTTACACATTTCCTCACACACGCACACATTATGCCTTAAATCTCTTGTTTTGTGTTCAAAAGTCAAAAGCATATAAACAAGGATCAATGAGGAAGAAAGGAAAGAACTTAGTCAAAACTTGGAAAGGCAAGAGTTACTGAGGAAAACAAAACAGTTCATCGATTTCATGGGACACAAGACACTCTGTATTATATTTAATGGCAGATAATAACAACCTAAATGTCACATATGACCAGGCGCGTAGCTAAGGGGGGGGGCGAAGGGGGCAATTGCCCCCTCCTTGAGCATATTTTTAATTTTTTTTTAATGATATCGCTAGTAATTTCAAAATAGAAAATGCAACTTACAAGGCCTGGGAAGTGCGCCATTTCCAGCGATCAGGCATTTTCGGCCCAAATTTTCTTATATATGCTTCGCGTACACTCATGGTGACGCTACGCGTAGATAGTTTGCCTACAGGCTTCGCCCCTCCCTTGGCAGATTCCTCGCTACGCGCCTGTACCTAGGTCTATGTAGTTCTTGTTTTTTGTTGTTAAACTTAAGCTACATCGATATAACTACCTGTAACAGGATTCATTGAAATAGGTCCAATATGGCGGACATCGTCCAATTGTGTAAACCGATCTAAATCCATTAAGAAATACCAAGGATAACAGAAACAAATATGGTAACTCCATGCTAATATTCAAAGAAAATAATTCTTTCGCTCTATTTGTATGCGTCTTTATATGTTAAAACGTTATTACCCAAAGTTATACACACCACACACGAGTGGCGCTCTTTCGAAATAATTGCGTACACCAATCACTAATTATGTATACTTATACACACGCATGTACATTTGGTATTCTAGATACGAACATAGATAAACTATCACAATCTATGATATTTATCTATGATACAAACACAGTAGGCCCACACCTTCAGGTTTCCGTAACCTTACACGGAGTTTTTTTTTCAAGAGGAACGATATAGTGTCGTTACTCGCATACATATTCCCTAATTACATAAACAAACTTCATAGGCTGCTCTTTGAAGGCGTAAGGTAGGCATATCCTAAAACTTGTCTCAATTTCAACCCAATTTTCGTAAAGCGGACACTCGAGCCGCTCGATATTATCTCTGTATATTGAGTACGGGTAACCTTTTATAATGTGAAGTTTTAGTACTATATAGTGTGATATGTTATATCACGAAGGACTCACTGGGTACATTACTCAGCATACTATACACTAACTATATACTAACTATAAATTGCAAGTAACTGGTGCTAGCGAATACTGACTAAATTTAGTTCACACACTTGTAGCTGGTTTCAATCTTTATCGTAAATTGAAAGTGCGACTGGCTTTTTAATGCGCTACCATTTGAAATTAAGTTACCAATATTATGACTCACACTGATTCAAAGAACATCTTTTCGTTAAAATAATGGAAAATTTTATATTTTGATTGGAGAGGCTAGTTTCCTCTCATAATGCACAAACTGTGCTACCAAGACTGACTTCGAACGAAACAACTTCATACGGATTACAACGCTACGACGGAACACGATATTAATTGTAGTGCGCGTGCGCGCTACCTTTATTGACAGTTACTGGCCAAGTGAACGATACCTACATGACGGGACATTAATTGATATAGTCTCTGTACATTTGCAGTTCCAGAGGCTAGCTGCGTAGCCAACTTATTTTGAGCCTGTCACGGCGCTCACAAGCGCCCTCACTTTGTAAGTACCTACATTACTACACTCCTTAGTGTGTTGTCCGCCCAAAAAACACCATGAACAACCGAAAGATTCTTCTTAATACTGCAGGCATTCCAAACGCACTACAATACTGCGTATTTGCAGACAATGGCAGTTCTACTTGCTTTACGGATTTTAACGACGACGACTTAATCGCTTGAACGAAAAATCATTGATTTTTTGTGTATCTTATTTATTTCGTAACTTTATTGGATGTTTACTGTCCTGGATTCTGGGCCCGGATAATACAGTGATATTTAGAGAACAGTATGTATTTCTCTTAATGTTGGATTGTCATTGTTGTGGACCTGCGCACCGACCGCAGTGGATATATATGTAGGCGTTAATTGTGAATCAACTCGATCATACGTACCAATGACCTAGCTAGTTCGCAGTTAAAGGAGGCTAGCGTTTGAGAGATTCGATGATTGATTACCTTAAAACCTACCGCCTTAACACTCACGAAGGAAAACAATCAAGATCGGTAACAATTTTGTGTCTCAATACGCGTAGTGTAACCTTTGGCACGTGACAGTGAAGGCCTACATAATGCGAAACAGCTAACAGTCGTAGTTATTCCTTAGGGCCAGTTTATCAATTTCGTGGGAGTATTTTTAATGTGAACTATACAAGCAAGGCTCTTGTATTGAGAAAAGGGTAATATCTACACCACCACGAAGTTCCTCTGACTTTGCTCTTGGAGTAACGAGATTGAAGGACTTTGACCTTTGTTAACCGCAGTGAAGTTGATCTCCGAAGAAATCAATCGGTTCTCACTAAATTGAGTCCACGTGCCACGTGTGAAGTTCATCCAATCGTTCCGTTTTGGGCATTTTCGCGTTTACAGAGTTTGACAGGCAAGACACTGACCTTTATGCACTCTATGCTTCCAATTACTTTTTGCTATCAAACATGAACAAATACATACTAATCAGAGGAGGGGACCGCGGACCCTCTCTCTTGGATCCGCCCCTGGAATACATTTGCCTTCGGCAATGATTCAAAATACACGGGCAGCCCTTAGACGTTGTCAGTCTTCGTGGTATGACGGGGAGAGAACCCAAATATTGTCCCAATTTTAAGAGTCAGAGAATTAAGATTTAATTAACGTTTGCGTGGCTATGACTTTCAATAACACCTTATAGGCTGTACCCTCTGTTTGAATCTCGAATTTTAGGGTTGGGTGTGACATATCTTGAGTGGGGGGGGGGGGGTGGGAAGGGGTGTTACCATTTCCACCATTGTAACAACATTTCTGTAGTAAAACTTAAAACTTACCAGCTATGTATAATACTTAACGTACTTGAAAACTTATGCCTTCTCGAAATTTATTTCAGGGAGCTCTAAGAAAATAGTTGCTTCCATGCAACAACATAAATGTTTTTAGGTCGAGGGCGCTCTATCCAAATTCAACTCTTCAAGCGCGGTGCACGTACAGGGATTGTATAGTCATAAATTGGGAACGCGAGTAGGCCTAACGTCAATCGGATTTTCCGTTCGATATTTTCGGTGGGTTTCACGATTTTACTAATTTCCCGTTGTATCTGTGCAAGCTTATGGTTTGCAATTTGTATGTCTGCTTAAGTCGTGTCTGTTTGTGTAATGTCGACCTACTGTTGCATTGTTTCGTGCATCCCATCCATGCAAATTAGGCATACACGGGGGCTATAGGCCATACAGTACGGGAAATCAAAACCAAACAGCGTAGGCCTAGGCCAGCCCCAGGGCCTAAACTGAAAACTTGGGTGTGGTAACTGGCCACATTTATGCAAGTTGCAGGGGAGGGATTCCAAGATTTCCAGGTTGCATTGACAGAAAACTGGGGTGATGTGAGTTCCGGTGAAACATTAGATAGAATGGGTAGGAATTGAAGTTGGAAGGGATTCCAGGTTCCATCGGCTGAAACTGAGATATGATGCACCATGGAATGAAAAGATATTCTCACTGGCATCCCCAGAAAAGAAATGGATATGATAGGGTTATACTCAACTACAGGGTGGATAGCTCAGTTCGTAAAGCACAGTACTTGTAATCATTGGTTCAAAACCCACTTTAGCCAAAAGAATTCATTGCTCAGATTTCAAAATGCAGATACAAATATGTAATATATCGTAAATTATATAAAAGCATTGAAAAAAAGACTTTTGAAAATGCCTGCCAGAGTTTGCAGAAATCTGTTGAGCATAGCAGAGCTTCATTAGGAGTCTATAGCAAGAGACAGTTCTATTTTTTCAGCTAAATACCCTTCTGTGTTTACTGTACTTTTAGTTTTAAGAAATGAAGAGATCTTCCCACTGGGGTGAGCTAGACCCATCCCTTGGGGTTGGGGCAACAGTGTCCTTGGTTGCACCATCATCATCATTCACAAAAGCATTGCTGGAAGTGATAGTTGAGGGACCGAAGCTTACTCAGCCCTCAGCTCAACAGAAGACTCAGACACCACTGTAAGTTACAGCAGTCTCACCCATCAGAGAAGTCTCATACCGGTACTGTAGTACATGAGTGGATAAATTAGTACAGGAATAAATTAGCTGGAATTGATTACATCTTTCAGACATTCATTTATAGAAGAGAAGATGTTACAATTTTTATGTTTTTGTGTAATACTGCAATCTTGGTGCAAAACAAATTTAAGATCAAATTAATAGCTGTTTGGTTCATTTGAGTACGTATTATGATGCAGTTAACCATTTCTTGGTCTGTGAAGGTAATGTTTGTATTTCTATGAAAACTTTAGACCCCAAATTTGAACAAGTGAACAGTTGAAGTGAAACACACCCCCCAACTCCCCACTCCCAGCCTCTCAAAACAAAAAATTATTTAAAAAAAATGTGTCAACTAATTATCTTGCTTTAAAATACATGTACATGTACAGTGTAATTTAATATATTTTCAATTCAAAGAAGTCTTTAGAAATGCTTAACACTTAATTCAATGTCATAAGTTAACTTGCTTTATTGTTCTCTTGCATGAAAGCCTCTCCACAGAGCTGTACAGACCAGATGTTATTAGTCTGCATACAATACAACTTCTGAAATATAACCATGACATCATAGCAGCGGCCAGTTCCAGTCACCATGGTGATAGTTATGTAAGTATATGTGTAACCTGTAGACCTGTGGGAATAATAAGACTGAGACCCCGGTTGGTGAACACTTTAACCTTCCCAACCATACCATTAATGACATGTCCCTACAGGGGATTGAATCTTTAGGTAGACGTTCTGACCTAGTACATATCAGCAGTGAGTGACTGTGGATGCATTGCCTTCGCACCATTCAACCTCATGGGCTCAACATTCAGGAAGGATATGACTAACCTTTCTTTTGCTCTGCCCCCCCCTTCCATCTCCCCTGTTTTCCCCCTCTGTCACCCCTCTTCTCGTAGCTAAGATGCCATTTTTCCCTCCATATTTTCTGTGTTTGTCCTCCTCAAGTTCATTCCCTACCCTCTTTCCTTAATCCTCTCTTTGTCCCGCTACAGTTTATCCCCTACCTCTCCTCTTCCCCATGGTGGTTTCTTTCTTCTCTCCATCCCTTTTTTACTAATATTCACTTGGTAGAAAACATCTAGGAAGGGAAACTTTAAAATAATTTAATAAAGATCTTTATTTTTGCCTTTGGCAGACCTTTCAAGTTTCTTTGCCTATATGCATCATGCCATGTGTGATTTTTGTGTACTCACGTTAAAAGATCAAATTTACTGGTGCACCTCCAAACTACATCATTTAGCTTGTCAACAAAAGATGAGCAACAATGTAAGGAGACAGACTCTGTGTTCGTAATCTTCAGAAATCTGATGACAGGAAGGCTGGAACTCAGTCAGAACCATCTCTGGAGGAGCTGGTGAAAATATACCCTCGGCCAGAACAAATGAAAATAGATGAAAATGGAAGGTGGGAACATTTAATTTCTTCCCCGTAATATCATTTATATTTGTAATTATTAAATCTTTCAGTTACAACTAGAAATGTATACATTAGGGTAAAGGGTGTACCTTGTTTTACTTTAATGGGATGATCTCAAATAAAATATTGAAACCATTATATTTTGGATGTTCCAATGATATCCTTTCTTGTTTGTCCCCTCATGTGATTCATTTTGTCCATTGATAGGTTACCAAGATACACACTCGAGGATGGCACGGTTGAGTTGGATCGAAACACCGCTAGAAAACTGAGTCACCGAGCTGTTTCTACAGTGTGTGCCCATTCCGGTTATCAAAGTAGGTTTCATCAAAATGCAAATTAATCTCAAAGGAGTGAGCAAAATGACTATACTAAGGCCTTAAGCAAGAAAACCAAAACTTCTCAAAACTATTTTAAGAGCTTTTGGATGCTAAACAAAACAAAAACCAAAAATTAACAAATTGAAAATTCTCAATTTACTTTTTACAAACTGTTACTACCATGGAGACAAAATATTTAAAGATAAAGAATCAGTAGGAACTAATGATC
>JAAAKB020252507.1:0-10776 GCA_010014835.2 Apostichopus leukothele | reverse complement strand
GCTGGTTTTCTTCCAGGAGTTGACGTAAGCTACGATTGGCCTTTTTGCTCCTCTCTAACTGCTTCTGAAGATCTGAAATCTCCCTCAATTTCATCTTTAAGCTGCGATAAAAAAATCCCAGAGATAATTATAAAATATCATTTCAACTTCCTGCCAAAAACTTTGGTTACCATGGAAACATCTCTGTTTTCAATGCATGCATTTCAACACTTGAAACAAGTCTAATAACAACAAGAGCACTTTACTGTTTTCAAAGTCACATTTCTTTTTTTCTTTTTCTAGATTCATTTAATATTTGGTTCATTTTGCTTAATACATTTACAATTACCGATGCTGAAATATCATCTGAGATTTAAACTGTTACTCATAGTAACACTCACACTAATTCTATGAACACTGACATAATGGAAACCCTGAAAAAAGAAACTTCACCTACTAGTGACACCATGGCATAAAAGCTCCCTGACGAGACTTTTTAATATATATCAGACAGAACAAAGAATTTCTTAGTGTTTTCTGTTTTATTTTTTCTCGGTTGTAGTGGTCGAGGTGAGGAATGGGCAGGGAAGGGATGGAGAAGCTGTGCATGGTAACTATCCACATGATTTTATAGGTCAATGGTGTTCTTAGGCTTTATCTCTCTCCTTTAATTAATTAACTCGTATATAATTCAAGATTGCATTCTGCTTACTTAGAGATCTAATAATTACGACTCACCTCTCAGCAAAAGTAGTCTTCTTCTTCGGTGTCGATCTTCCGCTGCTCGATGAAGGCTCTGAAGAAAAACGAATCAAGTAAAGAGGTCATCTGTATCATACAAAACTTAACAAAATATTCAAACGATTCACCTTCTCCGAAACTCCTGATTTGTAAGAGTCTGTGTTGAAAATAGATCTATCGTTTTGCTCAAAGTGGCTGGCATTGAACCTCTGTACACAATTTTTGCAAGTGTCATGCATATTTCGCACCAAGTCCATACGACTGACTATAGCCAATGACTATTGTCACTGTACAACGACATCAATTATTTCTTCAAGTGATTATCTAAATCATCCCATGATGACAACAACTTCCCCCTCCCCCTCCCCCCAATGGTATCACACCCAAATCAGACTAGGACAGACCAGGTACATTGGCTATGCAAGTGTTTCGAGTTTAAACTTATTCTCAAAATTGTCAGTTTTTTCTTACATGAATAGCATCCCTTGCAAAATTGATAACGAAACAAACCATCAAATTATGTCGTACTCAACTCTTTTTGTGTTAAAGGTTGACGTAAAAGTGATTGAAAAGCAGGTAGATGTTTCAAGGTTTGACCTCTGACCTCCACTTACCATCTAGAGCCTTATGCAACGTGTCGGCCATGTCCGCACCCCTCCTGAGTTTCTCCTGGGCCAGCTCAAACCTCTGGAGGACGTCTTCCCCGAGGTTCCCATCCAGCCAGTCACGGGCCTGTTTGATCTCGCCCATGGTTTTCAGCGCCTCCAACAACATCTCTTTCATTAAGTCGCATAGTCTCTTTGATTCCTCCAAGTAACCTCTCAGCAGGACGATCTCTTTCTCTTTGGCTTTCAATGCCTCTTTCTCCGGGTTTTCCGGGATCACCTGCGCCTCCTCGATCTGCGTCTGGATGTCCTTGTACTGTTCCTGAAGAGTGCAGTTGACATCGTTGGCCTGTTGCAACTGGCCTTTGAGATTCTCCACCTCCTCTTGCATGCGGGTGAACGCTTCCTGGTTCGCCACCACCTGGAACCACCCGCTCTTGTCCCGATCTGGACTGAGACCCCGGGAGGGGCTCGACGATCGACTGTCGGAACGGTTGCTCTGCAACATCCTCACGGCTCGACTGCATCGTTGGTTTTGATTCTTCAAGAGGGCGACCTGTTCCCGGAGTTCAAAGATGTCCTCCGATTGACCGAATTCCGTGTATGAATTATCGAAGAGGTCGTCCACCATTATCGCCGGTTCCGAATCGGACTCGGAGGTCGGGAATTGCTGGCCGAAGGTCAGTCCGGGTCGTAGCAGATTGGAGTCGCTCTGAACTCTCTTCGGAGTACTGGCGGGCGACAGTCCGTAGTTGTGCAGCTGCCTCCTATATCTCTGAATACGATTTGCTTGAAGATGAACGGTGCCCTCTGTGGCACGAATTTTTCGCTGTAGTGACATGACTTTCTGAATGCTCTCCTTGAGCTCTCTCTGGCAGTGAGCCAACTGGTCTTGTAACGCCGATAGCACGTCCTTGCTGACCGGATCCTCTCGTGTCTGTGTCTCCTTACAGTCCGTGCCGGAACCCTGTCTTACTTCAACGCCTGCCTTCTTCAACTCTCCCTGTAGACGTTCGATCTCCCGGGCCAAGTCTATGATCAGCTGTGGATTGAATTCGCCGGCTTCCCCGTCCCTCGGCGTGTTCAGGGCGATGTGCTTCTTTAGTAATCTGTTCATGTTCTCCGCCGTCTTCAACTTCTTCCTGAGGTTGTGCAACTCTGGGTTTGGTTTTTCCTGGCTCTGCCGGGTCATCTCGTTCATCTCTGCGTGCGCAGAGTCGAGTTCGCTCCTGACGACGTCGGCTTCGTCCGTTTTGTCCTGAAGCTGTTCCTTGAGAATCGCATTCGCGACTTCCAAGTGATCGACCTTGGTCTTGCCGGAATCGTATTCGTCCTTGGGACCGATGCCAAGTTTTTCTCTCAAGGCCACATTCTCCCTCTCCCGTTTCCGGATCACCGACTTGGCCTTCTCCAGCTGCGACTTCAAGTGCGGCGTCTCCCCGCTCGTCTCGTCCATCTTCCTTGTCAACCTCTCGTTGATCTCCTTCAACCTTCCGTTCTTCTCCTCCAGCTCTCTTATCTGCTCCAGCTTCTGCTGCACCTTGGCGATCAGATCCTTCTGGAACTGCCCCAACCTCTCGTTCTCCTGTTGCAGGGCGGCGCCGACCTGCGAGGAATCCCTGTCGCTCTTCGACCTCTGTTTCATCCTCTGGCATTCCTGTTCTCTCTCTTGCAGCGCCGAGTCCTTCTCCCTGAGCAACGTCTTGGCTTGATCCAACTGCTGCTTGAGAATGGGGATCACGTGGCTGTTGGATCCTGCGCCATCCCTCGACTGATTAAAGAGAGCTGCATCTAGTTGCTGCTTCAGAGACAGAGCTTCCTGCTCCCTCTGCTGCAGCTGAGCCTCTAGGGAGTCTACTCTCTGCTTCAGGGCGTCGTTGTTCTTGTCCGCGGTGTCGTCCTCCTGCCCTGGGATGCTTCGCAGACTCTCCAAGTCTTCTCTCCTCACCCGTTCTTCCAATGCTTCTTCTTGCCTGGCAGACCTGTCCAGTTGATTCCGTAGGTCCAGGAGTTCTTCCCTCATCTCGGGAACGGACATATCCATGATGTTTACGTACTGCCTCTTAACAAGAGGTTCTGACACCAAACTGCTCGCATCCTCCACTCTTCCTGCCTGTGCTTCTCTGGACTGAAGATCTCTGGAATTTTGTTCTCTGGAGGACGGTCCATATGAGCTTTCTGAAGATAAGAGGGTCAAGAAATATCTTAAAAGGGTAAAATTTTGGAAATGGATTTTGATATATTCTTCACATGAGTTACTTCATACCTGATTGAAACTTTGTCTCACATAAAGAAGACAAGTTTTGATACTTTGATGTTTTAATGTTCGGCTTAATCAAGTCAACAATGACTAGCACATGAATTGTAATTACTGATAAAGTACACAACAGTATCTATTGAAAATCTCTCAAAATCAAGTGTAAATTTCCCTTATCTGCTATTAAACTAAAGCTCCTTGGGCGTAAAAACATGGGGCTTGTGTTTAATAGTTAACAATCAAATCATAGAAAATGTTCAAACTATGCCCAAAAAAAAAAAAAAAAAAAAAAGGAAATATAATGTTCAAAATTAAAATGTTCATATGATCACCAAAGATAACATTTACAAATGGTTTTGAATCATTACAAACTTGAAAACTTAAAAAAAATTTAAATGACAAACTTATCTGTAAGAGATATATTTCCACCCACCCCCTACTTATTCCAAGAAGTATCCAACAAGGAATGTAAGTGTATGTGATGTGTATAAAACAAAACAAATTTTCAAATATATCTGAAAAAACTTTGCAATAAAGTCCAAGCAATGCACGACGTCTGATGACTCACCGTGTACATCACTGCCGACTCCACTGGTATTGGAAGAGAAATACGGTCGTCCGTCGATGCTAATTCGGATGTCGTCCCTGCTGTGCAAGCCGTTTTCCAACTGGCGACGCAGAGCCTGGACTGCAGCCAGTTCAGAATCTAACAAGCGGGTCCTACTCGAGTCGGATTCGTCCTTTGTCCCACTCTGGGTGATATTTACGTAGAGTTGCCTCTCTGCTTTAAGGGTATCCGTCAATCGACTTAACTCCTTGATTTGTTCCCTCAGAGCATCGTGAAGCTGAGTAGATTAAAATAAAAGAGTATAATTGAAATAAAGTATCATGAATACAGGTAAAACTAATTCTTCCAACAATCTCATAGAATTTTAACGAATCAAAAAAAAAAAATATCTCATAGAATTTTGACGAATCCCCCAAATTTTTTTTTTTAATTACTTCAGAAGAATTAAAGGTTGATTAATTCTTCATTCCCAAAAATTATTCACAGCTTTTCTTAAACAGACACAGTTTTGTCAACAAACCTAATACTTGAATTATCCAAAAAAAATGTTGTTTCTGAATCCCCCATATGGTTTCACTTCTCGTCTTCTTTTAATTATTTTTTAAAGTTTCATCCAATAAAAAAAATTGTGTCCCACAAAAACCATTCCATGTTTTATTGTTGTTCATTTGCAAACCGTTTTTGTCTAACATAAACGGTTCCATCTTGTTTTGATTTTGGTGGAACAAAAACACAGATCTTTGTTCAATCCAGTATGATTCCACAAAACTGAAGCAAATATACTGAAATATGCACGTGGACGGGTAAAATGACCAGGGGTTTCATTTATACGGTAGAAATATGGACTTACATCATCATTACCGGATCCCCTTCCTTTGCGATTGTCAGCAAGATTCACTCTGATTTGAAGTTCCTGTTTACAAAAGAGAAAACAGAATGCAAAAAGTACTTTGATCAAAATAACAGACATCGACATTAGATGAGTTCATATGTAATCACAACACACCATACATTCACACAACAAAAATCAAACCGTGTCGGTCATTCTCTGCAACTCCACGGTTTATGTGAGTAACATGAAAACCAAAATTTACAAATAGAAAGAAATTGATATCAACAAACTTAGCTTGACATAAATCATTACTAGAAAGTGGGAAAATCAACTAAGGTGTCTGTCTCATAACTTCTGGTTGCCCAGCAACAGAACTTTGTACCAAGCAGGAGGCAATCCAGCTAAAATCATACAGTGATGTATAAAATTCCTAACGTTATAAATTGGTCACTATGACATTTATGTCAAATAACACTTTACATTATATAATAAATTAATCATTTTTTACATCCAACTAGGTCTGATATTAAAGTACAAACAGTTTGTTTCAATAACAGATAATTTTCTGCTATTCAAGTGAACAAACATCAAATTTTCAATTATCGCTTTCCTTTTATTTCATTTATTTTATTATTTCTTTAAGAAAAGTTACCTTAATGAGTCTGTCCTTAGCTTTCTCGTCTTCCATCTTGGCATCGAGTTCCCGTTCCTTAGCTTCCAATTTTGCTTCCAGTTCTGTGAGTCTTCTCTTTTGCCTCGCCTTAGAAACATAGTAGAAGAAAATGTGGAGTCTTCAGTATTCAGAATTTCAAAAAAGAACAAGACGTGTGATCCGTGATGGAATTTCTTTCATTAATAATGCTCCACTATAAAATAGTTCTCCGATTTCCTTGCACTAACAATTACAAAACTTGGTCGCAAGTTTGTGCGGCATTCAGAATGGAGATTTCAGAGCAAGCGTACTTCAAAGGAGAATACTTTGGCCACAGGAATTCCTGCTTAATGTGCTTTACATCTCAACTTTTGCCACAAGTCTTGGAAATTCAAGTATATTTGAATCTGGTATTGAATCACAAGATAGTTAAACAAAGCTTTCCTTTCCTGAACGAGAAACTAAGTGACTTTCAACATGGAATAAATTTAGTAAACATTTCATATTTGTTGACTTTGGGATGTTATAGTTGGTCGATGGTGGCACAATATGAAATCAGAATGCACTGATGTGAATTAAGGTTCCTTTGCAGTGTAAGTGTAGCTGACACATGCCATTTTCTTCTCTACTTCCTCTTTGCTTCAACTATTGCCATTATTCAACCAGATTTAATTTCATAAAACTTACCATCTCGTATTTACTGACTTCAGGTTGCTGAAGCTGATCAATGGTAGCTCTACAAAATAAAAATACAAAATATAATACAAAATAAATACAAAATAGAAAAGTTTTTATTCAGCACAAGACATAACACAAGAGAAGAGAGCAGAAAAAAAACAACAACAAACAACAAAGTTTAAAAACAGGAAAGAAAGTAGTAACAAGTGAAAAGTAGATTTTTAAAATATTCAGTGGAGGCTCCAGCACTGGCTTCCTAGAACAGTCAAATACTTCTGGTTAATTAATAAATCAATTTTCCTTAATGTTCAATGAACTTTGAAGGTCTTAAGTGTGCAAGATTTTCCCCTAGAAAATTTTATACCAAAGTTCATACCTACAACAAGGTTTATCACTTACTTAGCTCTTTCCAATAATTTGTTCTTGTTTTGCAATTCAGCTCTCAGAGAATCCAGCTCTCCTTTCTCTGGTAGCGATGACTTCAACCTTCTCACTTCATCTGGTGATTGGAAGAAGCAATATATTGAAATAATGGTAGAACAATGTTTTGAACACATCATCCCTATCAATCCAAATTGATAAGCTTGAGGGAACAAAATTAACCCTGAAATTACTATAAATACCACTACTAAAATAATTAGAGAGAATTTTTTAAAGTTTTTGTTATTAAAACTTGTTTATTATTATTACATTATTACTTATAGTTTGCAGCAACAAGATAAACCCTGATATTACTTGTCTATAAATACCACTACTACTACTAAAAAAAAAAAAAGATAAATAATTAGCGAGAATTTTTTAAGATTTTGTTATTAAATCTTGTTTATTATTATTCTTCTTTGTTTGGAGTTATAGTTGTGTTAAATAATGATCCTATCTGCTGTGATTATTTCCTCCAAAACTGTAAAAGATTTACTCTAGATTGGAGTAAGGAAAATAAAACAGGAAAGGTTGACACAATTTTCACAAGACATATTCAGTACTCTCATACACAGTCAGATTGAAAATTGCCAAAGGATTGCACATGAACAAATCACAAAATGTTGTGCCAAACTTTTCATAGACAGACCTTTTACGGTGGAGGAACACAAGCATAACTTAAACCAAAATGACTATATTAAACCTTAATATCCATCCTCACAATTATCATCTTAATAACTGGTTACATATTTGCAACTAGAGAGAAGTGAGAGCTCTACCTCTCTTATAAAGCTAAAGCCAGAAAAAGGGTTGGAAATCCTTACTTAATTTCCCTGCGAACATTTTTGCAAGTACTGACGATACCGATACCGTTTGTAAAGCAGATAACCGAGCACTCATACTTAACGATAAATATAACTAAGCCAAACACTCTACTCTGCTGTTTACACATTTGACTCCCTGTTTTAATTCCATCTGAGGGCTGTGAATTCCCACGTGGTTGGGATGGTTCGTAAATTGTTCAAACCCTGGGCTAAAGTGACTTTGCTGAGCATACCTTCTTTCCCAGAGAGGGATTCTCGAAGGCCATCGGCCTCATCTTTCAGTCTCTGAATCTCGGCCGCTTTGACGAGGCTGGGATGATTCTTGGCAACAGCCTGCTGCATCTCCACGAACAGCTTATCTTTCTCCCGCCCACTGTCCAGAAGTTTCTGTCGAAACAAAACCAAACGGTTAAATGTGGTTTTAACAAAAAAGACTAAGGAATACTGAAGTGCTGTAGGACTGCCAACCAGTTACAATCGTAGGGAGTGTCCGCATATCTCTGAATAGTGGCATCAAAGAATATTTATGTCACCGGGAACCCGGTTTCTGAAGACTTCATTTCATTTCTTTTCAGTGTATTATGGAAATGAGAAACCACTTTTCTTTTCCCCCTTATTTCCCTCTGCTCCCTAATCGAGCTTGGGACAGGACCTCTAGTCGCTTCTACTATGACATATGTTTCTTTAGAATGTGCTTCGAACGACTGCATTGATGTAATTCCAGCTTCAGGACACTGTAAGCACTCACTGTGTTGTATCATGGAATGCATTATCTATAGTTTTCATGAGAGCAGAACATGGGTTTCCTATCATGCTGACCCCCTTATCTACGGTGCTCAAAATAAATGGTTGCTAGGCCGGCTCTCACCTCGATAGTCTTGTCTTTCTCTTCCAGTGCATTTCGCAGTTTACCGACAAGGTTTTCCTGCTCCCTCTCAGCCCTGTTCAATGCATCACCAGCGCCCTACGAGGAAGAAGTCAATAAACATAGTCATATATTACCATTGGATCATTGGGCCCAGGCCACCAGGTGGCATTTGGAGGGCATTGGAGAGGCATTCATAATAGAGTTGCAGAATATCTAACAAAGGGAACAGCTTACCATGTGTCACAATGAAATGATCACTTCATGCTGGCATCTTGTTTTGAATGCATTATGGTCATCGACACCACCAAGCATACCTTTTTTTAAATGACAAATTCAAACAACAAAGGGACACTGCCTCTAAGCAAAGGCGGGACAACCACTGATTTATATGTCACTGACGATTGCAACAATGGCAAATTAAAATGCATCTATTTGTGATAGGGAAACATTACAATGGACGATTACCCTGATTAAAACCAACTTTAAAAGCAGACATCATGTGGTTATTTAAAAACATATCCAGACCCATTCAATACTTTCAAGTATGTTAATAGTTTCAGTTGTAAACTTTTATAGCTATAAAAAATATGGAACAGAACAGAAGAATTGGCATGAGTTATTTTCCGAAATGTCTGCAAGCTTACTGTTTGTCTCACCTGAAGTTCCAAATCTTTGTTGTCTAGCTCCCTCTGTAGGTTACGGATCTTGTTGCTATGCTGCGACGTCTGTTTACCCAAATTTCCGTTCAAGTCCTGAGCAATAAAGAAAAATAAAATTCTATGAACTATAAAGAACAGAGTTCTTGCTCAGGAAGGAAAATAATAAATTTACAATATTTAATTTAAACATCTCACACAGCTGCTAAAACAAAATCCAGTGTAAAGTCACACCAAAGTGTTAACTAAACTGGGCATTTTCTTGAAGCTATAATTAAAGTAAGATTCTCATTTCCCATCTGGCATGTCACTTTCTCTAAAGTTTTTCCATGAGGATATCACTGTTATAATACACAGAACATGCTTGTGCTATAATTTCACGTCATATGACTAAAGAAATCCAACCTCTCGATTTTTTGCCGATCAAAACGCAAAATCAATGTTCAGTTGATTATGAAACATGATATAATTTTGAACCCATTCCTCAATTTGAATTAACCAATCAGAGACACTGATTCTTTCTTTGTGCATAACTTTTATGGACACAGAGTGCCACAAAGGAGCTATCTGCCACCATCCTGGTGGCAGATAGGGTCTCTCTTTCGGCACAGCAAAATAGTTTGTATCCCAATTTGTTAAGCTCTGTCGATTCTTTGCCCGACTCTTTGATCCCAGACGAAACCCAAACTGCTCCGTAGAACTGGCAAAAAAAAAAAAAAAATACGCCTTCAAATTATCTTCATTATTCTGTTCTCACCTTAATCTGTTCGTCTTTGTCTCGGAGTGCATCAAGTAAGTCCTGCGTGGCCTTCTGGTTGGCATTAGCGACATCTGCTCTCTCTGCGACCATTTCCTGGGTAAAGAAAGTATCCAGATTACATTAGTAGTAACCAGTCAGACGAATGCAATGAACAAGCTTTCCCCTCTTTGCTTGTGATATTATTACAGAATAAGGAAGAGATCTCAGCTGTAGCATTATAAGTAACTAGCATTATTCATCATAACCATCCATCAAAGCAGCTTTTTCAAAATTAACATTCAGACTTCTTTTTCTACGTTCCTCGATATATAAAAACCCCATCAAAATCTTTAGTCCTTATCTAGATTAGTCCAGTTTTATTCCAAATAATGGAGAAAAGTGAAAAAAAATCTTGAAATTTTCCAGTTTGCTTTTTACATCGAATTAAATACTGACATCCTTAGAGTGTCCAGACAACAAAATGTTGAGGACCGAATCGATGTAGTCAATGACTCCGTCGTAAGTCTTCTCTTTGGTGAAAAATTCGAGAACGTATCTTAGTTTTAATAAACTTGCAGTCTCATTTTGAGTAACATTGAATAGACTTGGTATAAAAAATAGATGGTCAAACACAAGACGTTGCTAAAAGAGTATTTAATAAGATGAAATTCAAAACATTTATCGACAATTGTTTTGAAGAGAAGGTTGAAATCATACCTGTAACTGTTTCTCTTTGTCTCTCAGTTTGGCTGTCAGTTGCTTAAAGAGATCTTCTTTGGCCGTTTCACCCCTGGCCTGCCCCTCCAGGAGGTCCCGCAGGTTCTCCAGCATGCCGTCTTTCTCCGCGATAGACTTCTGGAGGTTACTGATGATGGCTTCCTTCTCCCCTAACGAGCGCTTCAGACCCTCGTCTTGGACCTAATGAGTTGTGAAGGTATGACGACCAATTATTTACCA
>JAAAKB020252496.1:0-10776 GCA_010014835.2 Apostichopus leukothele | reverse complement strand
AGGTGATTTATACCAGAAGATATAGTTTTGGGGTGTTTTAAGGCTTAGGTGTCCGAACTTCGAAGTGTCCATGCTACGTACATGTTCTATGATATTGGCTAGTCCAATCATAAGGCGGTCTAGCTGAAGCCAACTAAGTACTGTCTGATCATTGGCATTATATTTAACTTCAAAGCTGTTCATATTGCCTGGCTCCTTGGGCTCTAAGCAATTAGTGCTTAAAATGTAGCATAACTTGCTGAATATAGCCTAGAAGTACTAGGCTAGATCTAAGGCTCACTTACCTGGGCCTGACAGTAAAATTAGCAAGTACCAGACTAGGCCTAGTTGCCTTACTTAGCATTACGTTAAGCCTAACTTTTACTTTTAGTCTAGCCAGCCAGCCTAAGCTTGAAACCACACCTGTCTGAAGAGTAGTAATTCACACGTAGAATTAACTGTTGTTTCTAAAACAAGGGGGTCGCTTAAGTTAGATTCTTCCCCTTTTGACTTCAGAATTGATAAAATCAATTCCGATGTGCGAAGAGCATGCTGGTTTAAGGACGAAGCCATCTTGAACCGGTGTGAAGTTAGTTACTTATTTCGCGTTCCTCGTTCCTGGTTCGACATTCGCGAATAAGTAACTGTAGTACAGTACACATGTTACTTATTCGATAACGGATTCGATATACATCTATGGAAAGCAGAACGTTCCGTTCGAAATCATTGAGATTTTTTTCGTCGAGAAAGTACATTTTAGTGTATTTTTTCAAAGATAATGGGGGTTTATCAATGGGTCATATGAACTCTGAAGACGATGTAGAAAATTACCACAATGCGTCTTCCCCGGTCCAAACAGTGCTTGATCAAGCATTGGTCGACCAATCATCATCACTTATTAATTGGATGTAACGGGGCCACGAAAAACTTTGGGCCCTTTTCAAATCAAGCACGCATTGGACCACCAAACCAATAAGTATTATGAACTGTAATGACAAGGTTGAATACCATCCTTATGCATTTTGCCCGGCACAAAGAGTGCTTGACCAATTCACATGATCACTACACAATCACTTTTAAATGGATGTAACGGGACATCGAAAAAGCTTTGGGCCCTAATCAAGTCCCAAACGCCTTGGACCACATAACCAATGGATCATATAAACTCTAAGGACAATGCAGAAGAGTACCATAATGCGTCTTGCCCGGTCCAAAGAGTGCTTGGTCAATTCGGAAATGACCACTACACCATCACTTCTTGAATGAATACAAAGGGACCACGAAAAGCTTTGGGCCCTAATCCACCCAACACGCCTTGGATCATCTAACCGATGGGTAACATGAACTCTAATGACAATATAAAAGAGTACCATAATGCGTCTTGCCCGGTCCAAAGAGTGCTTGACCAATTCAATTGACCACTACACCGTCACTTCGGAATACAAAGGGACCACGAAAAAGCTTTGGTCCCTAATCCATCCAGCATGCTTCAAAAATGTATACAGTGTGAGAGTCGACTCACGTTTTGTGTCACCTGCAATGTTTAAAGTATTTGAAAAGACAACTTTCGGTAAAACTAAGCCTATTTTATAGATTGACTAGAACTACATCTTACACGTTAAAAGTGCATGCTAATGATTGTATAACTCTATCTCCAGGTACATTAAATCTGGTCAGTTTATTTGGTCTATACTTATGTCCATTTGCAACAAGAGTCCATCAAAATATATATGAGAAACCAAAAATATAACTTGATTTTTCACTTGAAATTTTCACATACAAGGTTTAAAAGTTAAAATACTACTCAAAAATAAAGATAACGTATATTCGAGCACAACCAAAGACTTAATTTCATGTTAAAGCAATCACAGATGAGATACTCTGGTGTCGCAAACTTTAATTGGTACCATCCTCCTGTTACTACATACTTGGGTTTTCCTAGTTTTGTTGTCCAAATTTAAAGTAAACGGTCCACGAAGTCAAGTTATATTTAAAGAAAACACTTTTTCGAGTTGAAAATGATGACTTTTTAATAATTTTACATAAAAATGATTGTAAAATTGGCCGCTTAGTGTCAGTTTCTCTACCAATTCATGTGGCTTAACTGTGTACAGTATAACACTGCACACTAAGTCAATGGAATTATTATTTTGTTGCGATGAAGCCCGCCCCCAAAACTCAAACTGGCCAGGGCGTTCTTAAAGAGGAAAATACTAATAATTAGGTCACCACCACTCAACGGATTTTCATGCAGAAATTTCATGCAGAAAAGTCGATTTTCAGAAAACGGCACCTATAACTTTTTTAAATTTTGATGAACCCATTATAAGACGTAGCTCTAAAGATATGACTAATTTTCTTTACTGCGCTTTGCTCGGTTCGTTTTTAAAAAAAAAGATTTGACATTAGAGTGTAATTGGGAAAATAGAGACCTTTTTCATTTTGAACGCAGTACACATGCATATATTATAACGGATTTACGTGCGTCTCCCACGAGAAAAATGGAAAACGAAGGCAGTCGCTAAACCGTATTTGTTGTGCATTGTCTTAAAATTAAAGCACCGGGGTGGTGGGGAGGGCTGGACAAACCTAGTACACCTCACACTTATTATGATATACAGTACAATTTGGGGTACTGTTGTCAGTTTGGAGTACTAGGTAGTGGAAAATTTAGAGTGCCCCCTCAAATTAATTTCTATGTCTGAGCTTCAATATGTGTTTTTTATTGAAAACAAGTCTTTGAATTAAAATTTTCCAACTTTAACTGACTATTACAGACAAGAAACTAGTACACATTGCATAAGACCGGGCAAGACGTATTATTTTCCACTTGTACATTGTCCTAAAAATTCCTATTACTCACTGTTAGCTAGGTGGTCCAAGCCGTACTGGATTTGATTAGTTCCCAAAGCTTTTCATGGTACCGTTACATTCATTTAAGAAGTGATCATGTAATGGTCATTGGAATGGAAAGTCACCCTTTGGACCGGGCAAGACGCATTATGGTACTCTTCTACATTGTCAATAGAGTTGACATGACCCATTGGTTAGGTGGTCCAAGATGTGCTTTTGATTATGACCCAGAGTTTTCTATTCGTGGTCCCGTTCCATTCATTTAAGTAGTGATGATTTAGTGGTCATTTGATTAGTCAACTAACACTTTGGACCGGGCAAGACGAATTATGGTACATGCACTTCTAGATGTCATAAGAGTTCATATGACCCATCCGTTTGGTGGTTCAAGGCGTGCTGGTCTTGATTTGGGCCAAAACAAATTGTTTTCGTGGTCCCGTTGCATTCATTTAAGAAGTGATGATGTGGCGGTCATTTGAATTGGTCAAGCACTCTTTGGACCAGGTATAAAATGCATCGTGAGACAATTCTAACTTGCCTTTAGAGTTGATATGACCCATTGGTTAGGTGGTCCAATGCGTGCTGGGTTTGATTAAGACCAAAAGATTTACATGGTCCAGTTACTTTCATTTAAGAAGTGATGGTGTATAGTGGTCATTTGAATTGGTCAAGTATTCTTTGGACAGGGTAAGACGCATTGTGAGAGTATTCTTAATAGAGTTCATAGGATAAACCTCTTTTATTTTTGGAAAATACGCTAAAATCTTGCTTTTCGACGACCAAATCTTGAACATCTTGTAAGATAGCATTCGGCCTGACATAGGTATTACGTCGATAGCATTGTCGAATAAGTAACTGAATAGGTAGCAGTTACTCATTCGCGAACTTCACAGCAGTCCATCTTGACAAATAAACCTTTAGGTGGTGACCGGAAAAGATCAGCTAAACAACTATAGCTGCCTAACGGTGGGCTAAAGAATTACAGTTATAAGAGTTGTGGATTAACTTAAACGGACCTGTGTAGTGAATGTATGCCACGTTTTAGCAAGCAACATTGATTTTCATACTTTATGAATAAACTTTGAATAAAATGATATGAAATACTGATTTTCAAATCGACTCCCTCAAATCACCTTTTTCGTCTAACCTTCTTTTTCGTCTAATCAGTTTTTCAGTCATTTGTCAGACTCTGCCCCTTTTCACCAACGGGTGCACCACATAATTAATACATGGAAGCAATATCGTGCCTGCTTGACTATGCATGGAACGCCGAAAGGGTAATGTAGTATGTTGTTAAATTCTATGCCCTTTGTTATAATGTTGTTGTCTCTTTTGATGTTGTTGTCTCTTTTGATGTTGTTGTCTCATATAATGTTATTGTCTCCTTCAATGTTGTTGTCTCCTTCAATGTTGTTGTCTTCTTCAATGTTGTTGTCTCATTCAATGTTGTTGTCTACTTTCATGCTGTTGTCTCCTTTGATGTTGTTGTCTCCCGCTGTTCATTTTTATGACGTATTCTAATCTTATCGTATTTTCAGACTGAGAAACACTTGGTGCACCAGATTAGTTCCAATATTGTGGGGAAAAAATATTAGTTCAAATGAATTACAACTCACGGGGTATTTAGCCGCTACATTGTTAATACTGTAGCTTTAATACAACGTTAACTTTATGGTTGTACTAGTACTAGTTATGTAACTTGTAGCTAGGTAAGGCAATCCATGTGCTGTCGCCCGTTTTTTGTCACTGCAAGAGAAATGCCAAAGAACAGACGCAGTCTAGCGGTAATCTAATACTGATCGCTGATCGATGAAAACTTGGGTTACATCCTACGAGTTGTATATTTGTTCACTTAAAAGCCACATTTCAATTTCTCGGAACCTTGAAAACGTCAACGGTGTAGTATGCTTTTCCGTAGATAGGCACTGTTAAGTGTTGTTACGCGGTCCTAGTAGTGCAGATCGAGCAGCAACAAACTGTTTCGTGGGATAAATTGTTTTATTATTATTTATAAAAACATGTTAAAGATTCCTTTTCGCTTTCCATTCCGATACATACACCTTTGAAGTGGCTCACAACTCATGCGTATTCATATTATTTTTTTATTCTTAGAATTTCTTACAATCTGGAAAATTAATTGGGCACTTCATTGCCTAACGTTAAAGGTCTGCCAGTATAGACCCTAACTATAGAACGCTATCATGGAAAAAGAGAAATTAAACGTAATCGACCTGCCTTTGGTCGTAAAATGACCACTTTTTACCAATTAGTCTGAAACCCTTGCCACATATTTTTTCTTGTACGAGGGTCTTCGTGTGAATGCTGTATGATTTTATACTACACAGTGGACATGAACATATTTCCACATAGTGTTTTCACAAAGAGCCTAATGGTGTTAAGATGCTATGCAGGCTTAGGGTAGAGCTTGATTTACGACCGTGGGAGGTTGATTACGTAATCACAAACCTTTCCTAGCTATTGCGTGCTATAATTGGAGCCAATAAAGCAGATCTTTAAGACTCTCGTAAAAAAGCAGTGTAGTTTGACGCATTTGGGTGAGCTGTTGGTCTTCAAATTGCTGCAAGCGACAAGCAGGAAGTATAGCTTCCATGTGATCAAGTCCTGTGTTTTATATCAGCTGCACTACTACAAGGATATTCTTAAAACTTATAAAAGAATATAGGACCTGCTTATCCTCTTAGATAAGTGCAGTGTTACTCTGATCATAACTTCTGCAAATTCCTCGCAAAGTGTTTCTGTGTCATGGAAATATAAACGTTACACCTCGTAGGTGCATATCTGTATAAGGCAAATACGAGGCAGACGAAGAATGTGTCAACTGGACGTACATCAGTGGCATAGCCAGCATTCTATTGTTAGGGGGGCAAGATTTTTATTTAGGGGGGCAACCCCGTGATGATTGATGGTAGGAATTACCAAGAAATATATGTATTAATGGGCACCTCGTCTGCACAAATACACATCCAATGGTTCAGTGGAACATGACACACTTTCACTTAATTTACCTCTATTGCAGAGACAGTAATATCTCGGTCTGATTACCAAGTTCTGACCTTATATCAAGTATGAACATCAGCCCCGAGGTATGAATACTTGTGATTAGAACTCGACAAAATGTAAAAAAGAAGTATTTAGAATACATCACTGGATTTCATTGGGGGGGGGGCAAGACTGTAGCACAAAGCAAATTTGGGGGGCATTGCCCCCCTGGCCCCCCTCTGGTTACGCCACTGCTGGGTAGAGGAGACAAAGGACCTCACCATCGTTATTAACCTTTGCCATAAATGATAACTCAAGTAAGTTACACTAACCACTTGCGATGTTAGCCCTTCGATTCTCTTCTGCGATTCCTGGTTACGTTGATTGGCCTCCACGTGAGATGATTCCTGAACAGAAAACGAGTCAAGTTAAAGATTACTTTGGAGAAAATTTGGAAATCATGGTCAAGTGATATCAAATTCAAAATGAAGTTGATGAAAACTATACAATTTGACGATATATTCGGGAGTAATTGTGAATTTTTAATATTGTCCACCTTTGTACAAAATTCCCCTGCAAGGTTCATTTCACATAAAAAAGGATTTTGATGGATTTAAAGGCTAAACACATTTGTTTTAACACAGATGGTCATTTATTTATCGATGACTACTTGCATAAGAAGAGGAAAAGGAAAATGGAAGAAGAAAGCTAGTTAAAGGTTTCATTCGGTAGTTAAATAAACTGTTGACAAATACCTTTGCTATTTTTATTTTTCTTTCCATTTCAATCTCCATCTCCTTTCTCATTTTATTGACTTCATCCTCCATTCTGAATCAAAGAAAAAGAACAAAAACGAAAGAAAATTCAGTCGACAGATAGGACAAACATATATTTATTGGTGACTGAATTTAGTTACCATGGTCAGAATACAAACTTTTATTCATTTTGGCATCAAGTTGGGTAAAAATTACAAACTTAAATCCCGTAACAATACTTTGCCTTAACCTTGATGCTAAGTCATATTTTCTTTCTTAAATAAATGAGGGTAAAAAAATATTCATTTTGCATTTGAGTATTATATCAAGCAACCAAACTGGGCAACAAATCTTGTGGTGCAGCAGTTGGGGTGAAATCATCAACTTCCATATATTACTTTGGTTAAATTTGGTAAGATTTGAAATTGGAATCCTTTAGCAGCAATCAACTTTGACCTTATTCTGAGTAATACTGTACAGAGTTGTTTTAGGCCACTTCACGTTAAGGCCAGTTTATTTGCTCCTCGCTTGAGTCGAGTCATAGACTGAAGTCACCATTTTTGTCTCTATGAGGAAAAAATGTTAACAAACTTTCCTCACATCACTTAATTCAATTTTGAAATTTATTGATCCCGGTCATCACTCACTTATTACAGCAGTGCTAGCTTAATAGGGCCGGTAACCTTGACGACCGAATGTGAACGGTTGGCATTAAGAAGCACGATGAAAAGTAAACAAGAATGAATGTCACAGCTGCCATGCCTATCATTAATTTCCTCCTGTCTAAGGTTATTATCATAAACATTCTCCACAGCAAAACAAAATTACAAACAAATAGGTTTAAAGGAATCAAATACACGATAATCTCTTTGCCTCAAATCTTTTCTTTTCGAGTATTCGAAGCATCCTTACTTTTTCTTTTGTTCCTCAATGATCTCGTTTCTGGCGTACTTGAATCCTCCTACGTCCTCCGAGTGACTGGAGGTAGCCTTACGCTTTCTCTTCTTCCTGACCTCTTCGGGATGGTTGAAACGGAAGTAACTGTTTCCTACGATCAGCCTGTCACCCTGCCAACGTGGAATGGGAGAGGGGAAGAAAATATTCACTTCTATGTAAAAAACTAAGAAAAGCTGTATTTTGAATTCTAACTTTCCCATTAGTCTTGACCGAGAAATATTTATGTTCACACCAAATTGGACACTACCCCTCATTCCACACAACCCCTGCTTCCAATCATTCGGTTGCTCCTAACATGTCCAAAATGCTTTTGAAAAGTCCATGTCCATTTTAATAGTATAAACATGTTTGTCAAAATGCTTTTGACAAGCCCGTCCATTTTAATAGCATAAACATGTTTGTTACAATGCTTTTGAAAAAATTGGTCCATTTAATAGCATAAACATGTTTGTCAAAATGCTTTTGGAAAGCCCCTGTCCCTTTTATTAGTATAAACAAGTTTGTCAAATGCTTTTGAAAAGCCCTGTCCCTTTTAATAGCATAAACATGTTTGTTAAAAAGCTTTTGAAAAAACCCTGTCCATTTTAATAGCATAAACATGTATATCAAAAGGCTTTTGAAAAGCCCTGTCCATTTTAATAGCAAAAACATGTTTGTTAAAATGCTTTTGAAAAGCCCTGTTCATTTTAATAGCATACACATGTTTGTTAAAATGTTTTTGAAAAAACCGTCCTTTTTAACAGCATAAACATGTTTGTCTAAATGCTTTTGAAAAGCCCTGCTTGACTACAGCAATCAGTTGACTAGACATTAGTACAACAATACAGCCATGCTTTTGCTGTCCAACTTATTAGCAAAGACTTCATTGTCATCCATGCTCTCAAACAGCCTGTCCTGCTTTAAGACTTTTCTTTTACTAGACAGCAGGAGAACATGTCCAAAATGCTTTAAAAGATACCCTCCAACCTAATAGCATAGACTTGTTTGATTAGATAGCAGAATATCTTTTTATAGTTTGAATAGACAATTTAGAAATGTATATATCTGTTGTGCTTTTTCACAATGCACATTGCCAGAAAGGGCAGCCCAAGAAATGAAAACATGTCAGTTAATAAAGGTTAGTATTAATCAGTAACTCACATGATTAAGAAACGTTTGTCTCCGGACCTCTCTTCCGTTGACCAAAGTTTGAAAGGCATTCCCTGGTTTGACACAGTAGAGTTTGTTGGCATTGTCAACAACACTATTTGGTAAACAAATAAACAAATGTATAAATATATATATGTATAAATATAATATGTATATATGTATAAAAAAGTAAAGTATACATATGTATAAATATATAAATGTAGATATGTAACAAATGTATATAAGTGTTTACTCATTTAGGGGTGAGCCCAACTTTCAAATAATCACTGAAATAACTTGTGGGGAGTAATCGGACGACCTCGACACGCAAGCCGAAACAATTGGGGTTCAGCCACTTCTGTGGCCCAGGGGTGAAGCCCTAGAAAACAGTACAGTACAGTATACTAGCCTAATGAATGGCAAGGCATTGTTAAAATAGAGTAAAAATATTTAGCCCGCATGGACATGAAACATGTTATTTTGATTGATGATATTATTAGATATTTAAAATACTCCAGATCAGAAACATACACAGACACCATTTCAGTTAGTTTCCTCAATTCGGGAGTAGAGAAACACGCTACAGTGGCCTTGGTGTTACACTGCTGTTTTTAACCCGGGATTTCTCACCAATATTGAGGCTTGTCTTCCTCCTCCTCCTCCTTTTCGCCCGATTCTCCTCCGATGCGGTTCTTGCCGTTCTTCAATAAGTAAACCAGAACCTCTTCGTTCTGCGGGTTCTCATCGATGTTTATCAGGTTCGGCTGGCAGTTCTTAATCTTGTCTAAATCTAGCTGTTTCTGGATGGTGAAGATTTAACAACAAAAAAACAAAAAAAATGTAGGGTGATAGGGTAATTGTAGTATTAATTTAGTAATTAAACAACATAACAATTTCTGATCAGTTGTTTTGGCAGTGAAATAAATAAAGTTTGTTGAATTTTTCCTTAATAAAAAGGAAAAAAATAGGGAAAAAAGGAAGCATGGATTCTAAATGCAAAATATATAGTTTTTTAACTTCTATTATTGACTGGGGCAAGTGCCAGAAGGATTTTATTTTTATATATGCGAACCATAACTATTCATAATGGTGATTGAGCTTCTTCTGTTGGGTAAACTAATAAATCTTGACATTTGGCAAAATACAAAGCAAGCAAGCCCCCCCCCCCGCCCCCCTATCATCAAAAATGATGTAAATATACTTCAAGTAATTAGGCTTCTACTTACATTGTAACTGCCTTTGCTGATCAACCTCAGTCTCTCAATCTCAGTTCGTAATTCTAGAAACAAAAATTATATTTGCATTATTGTATACTGGAGATGATAATTGGACATACTGTAATTAAAAAAGCCAATTAAAGGTTGGCTTTCAAACAGCCTAACTATTCTAATTGTAACTTTGTCAAGACACTGGCAGGAAAGCCTATCCTTCATAAGATCTGCTCAATATTATTAAGACCATTTTTATGATGATTTTTTGGGTGAAATGATGTTTGCTTCAATCAGCATACAGCCTCTACAGACCACTCAAACAGTCTTGTACTTAACGAGTTCAACCGCATGAGTATGAGTACCAGTAGCATTCTCCTTGTTATGAGTACAATTGTAAAGGCCTTAATCATGAGTACTTAAACCTTGTTCTAACTAGTATCAATACTACATCCCCCAAAATGTCCTGAGTACCAGTACGAGTACAAATCTGTGAGGGCGAGTACCAGGTACTGAGTACCAGCTAGAATATACAAGTACAGACTCAATACAAGTCTGAGTCACAGTTTCAGGTTTCAAGATAACTGTACGACTGTCCTCAAATTAATTCTGCTTTGAGATTTGTTATATTGAGAGAGGAGCAGAGTTTACAAAAACTCTGATCTCTTTTGGAGTTTAATATAAATCAACAACAGGTACAAATTCAAAGTTAAAATTTATGGGAAAAAAAAATGATAAAACAAAAATTGTGTTACTCCATCAAATAGATGAATTGAAAACACTTTAACAATTGTCTGTGTTTTCAAAACATACACACATGCAAAGAAATAATAAGTCTCCCCTCCCCCATAAATATATAGATTTATATCTATATATAGATTTATATATATATATAT
>JAAAKB020252486.1:0-10778 GCA_010014835.2 Apostichopus leukothele | reverse complement strand
TCAATCCTCAAAAAATATCGTCTTGAAAAAAAATTATCGCGATAATAATAATTTTCGATATATCGCCCAACCCTAGTTTTGGGGTGCTTTAAGGCTTAGGTGTCCGAAATTCGAAGTGTCCATGCTACTACTAGTACTACTCTACTACTACTAAGTGACATCATATTGTTATTTTGGGAAGTGTGCTCTTTTCAAGCCCATCAGACACATCTGCATGTACTAAGTACTACTAATTAGTAAATAAATTTTCCAAAACAGTTTCTATAATTTTCTTTACTTTGTATTGAATTGTAAAGAAACCATGAAAGAACTAAATAAATTGTATTCATATCAACATTCTTAACCTAGCCTACCAATTGCAATGTTGTTGAGAACACTAATTTAATGTTTAACAATACTCAAATGTTAAGCCTAACACTAACAGTAGCAGACCTGTCAACTAATAGTAATACTGACTATACTAACACTAACAGTTAGGTCTTTGACCCTACTGTATTTCGTAACAGGCCTAGAAACTTACTAAGCCTAGTCCATACTACAGTAGGTTTGACCTACTGTATGTTTATAGTTAATGAGGCAAATAATACCACGGTTCTTGCTATTTTGGCTGTAACTTGATAGACTAACTTACTGAAGCGTCACCTTTCCTTACTTGTAAGTTTCGGTAGAATGGTCCAGGTATTATTCAGCCTGGCCTGTGTGGCAGGTTTGTCTACTTGTTATTTCTCTTGCCTACACAGTATAGTACGTAGCCTCCATGCAGACGACAAAATTAGATCATACTTTTAAAATGTTTGACTTTTCCAGTCATATTTTCATTAAAATTATGATACCTTCAAAAGTAATGTTGAAAATATTTAAAATGTTTCAATTCATGATTTTATGTTATATTTAACAGCAATCTTTACAAACATAATAAATCTACCCTTTATATTTTTTATAAGTTTGTACGTGCCTTGCAAAATTGCAAAATGGCAGCGCCCATGAGAGGATTGTTTTTCTTCGCTCGTTCCATAAGTAGGCCTTCGTCTGCTTCTTTTCTACTCAAAGAAAGCCAGAAGTGTATAGTTTGTCCGCAAAATTTCATAGTGAGGAATATATCGCAGGATCAAGCTAGAAAAAATCAACTCGTTTTTTATAAAACTATTGGAAAGTTTGTAGCTCTGTTTGTGTTACTTGGAGTAACTTCACCGTACTGGAGTCAATTGCAACATGCAGGAACAAGCTGGGAACCAAGGAGGGACAAAAAGAGGAGAAAAATTGCTGCAGAAAGAGCAGCATTGGAAAGAAGTGACGAAAGTGGTAGCAGCAATGTGAGTCATGGATTGCTTCCAGCAGTGAAAGCGGCAGAAGTCGTAGAGGGACATGAAGGAATCGGATATGTTCCGCCAAGATCAAAACGATTTAACTTTATAGCAGATGCAGTGGAAGTGGCAGCGCCTGCTGTGGTGTACATTGAAATCCATGGAAGGTTTGTTCAGTTTTGTCACCAAAAACAAAATTATAAGGAGGTAGCACCATCTTGCCCTTCAGTTCTGTTGATTATGTGACTCTGCAAGTTAGGGTACCCAACTGATGTCACTCACATTTTATGTTGACAGTTATTTATAAGTGAATGTGCAGTTTGCAAGAATACCAAAGATTGCAGTAAAAACTTAGAAGGGTATTTCATTTGTCATTTTAAGCTTTTTGTAGTGATAGATACAAGGACTGAATTGTTTTTGATACCGGCAAACTTTGTTTTAATGGTTTCATTAGTACTGCTTTGTTTCAGAGTCATCTATTTACACCCATTCCTCTTTTGTTACAGAATTCCTCTGAGACGAGACAAAGTGCCAATAGCTAATGGTTCTGGTTTCATAGTATCAGCTGATGGCTTAATACTCACAAATGCTCACGTAGTTGCGAACAAGATGGTTCGTAATCAGGAAGTAATGGTGAAGCTATACGATGGACGCATGGTTAAAGGAGACGTCATAGCAATAGACTCTGTTTCTGACCTTGCTGCTATCAAGGTCTACACGGCAGTAAGTATTCAAAGATTATAGTGCTACCCAATCAGAATTGGACCCTTGATAAATGATTATTCCTGACAGATACGTGTGGATGGTACTACTGTAAGAGTTATTTGGAGTTCTAGTTACTATGCTTTCCTCTCTCGGTAGCCCTATTAAAGTGGTATAGGGATGGGTTTGATATGTACATTTCCGGCTGATATGCGAACTTGATATTGAAGCAAATGAATTATCATGTGAAAAAGATATTTTTGGGGTTTAAAGATAAAAGTTTGAAATCATAATTTGTATATATATCTTCATTTCTCAAACAGGACAAGCTACCCACCCTGAGAATGGGCAAGTCTGGCAAATTGCGCCCCGGTGAATGGGTGATTGCTATGGGAAGCCCTCTGGCTTTGAGCGATACAATTACAGCTGGGATAGTGAGCACTGTGAACAGAACTAGCAAGGAGCTTGGATTAAATAAAAATATTAATTATATTCAGACTGATGCTTCCATTAACGTAAGTTTCTGAAGGAGTTATTTTTTTATGTATTTTTTTTTATTCTCTATGTTTTTATTAACCATACAAAAACAATTATCTGGAGAAAATGAAGGGCTACTAAAGTTCATCTGAAAAAGTAATATTTTGAATTGAAATAATGGGTTCAGAAGGAAATGTCTCATGTAGTAATAGGTACTTTCTCTTGTATTGCCTTTACTTAAGAGAATCTATGAGGAGTGCATTTTCAACACTCATTGTTTAACTATTTATACAAAGTATTTTACAGGCATCTTTGACATCTCAAGTATACATATATATGTGTAAATAGTTGAAAAGGTGAAAAGAAATATTGTAATACAAACTAAAGGAACAATGGAAAAAAACTGACTGGGAAAATATAAACATTGGAAAAGAACATGGACATTTTTGGCAAGTTTTCGATTGTTCATTTACTATATTTTAAAAAGTCCCTTTCCCACTGCTTTTTATGTTGAATGAAACTAGGGTGTGATCCCTGGTTACATGCTGTATGCAAGGTACTGTGGCTTCTGACTGGCATGCCCCCAGCAAAGAAATGGCTACTGTACAGTATATAGGGATTGCCTCCAACTTAGGGCTGGATAGCTCAGTTGGCAGAGCAATGGGTTTGTAAAACAGAGATTGCTGGTTGAATTCCTGTTTTAGTTATAATAAATTTATTTGCTCTTTTCGTTCCCTTATAGAAGGCAATTAACTTGTACTGTAGCTATTCATTTGATAAAGTCAGCCAGAGCTAGACCTGTAACTCAATTCAAATGGATTTGTTTGCTTGTTAACAAGAAACTTCATAGAATCAGTGGTACTTTGGTACTGTTATCACATTTCCTTAAGAAGGGGGAGGGGTGGGGGACGGAGGGAGGGAGGTCTTGTGAGGTAGGGAGTGGAGGGGAGTGTGATCTTTGAAACTTTTACAGGTAGGTTTTTAATGTTTTATTGGGGATAACTTTTTAATGAAGACCTTTCTAAAAGTTGTATTTCTTGTTGAGGCATATATTTTCTTTATCTCGATGCTCGAACAGGTGGGAAATTCTGGAGGACCATTGGTGAACCTAGATGGTGAAGCAATTGGAATCAATACCATGATGGTCACAGCTGGTATATCCTTTGCCATACCTAGCGATTATGCCAAGGATTTCTTGGATAAGGTTAGAAACCTTCAACTAAGCGAAAAAGGTATAACAGAATATTTGTAAAATATATTAACACTATCATTTTTAGATTTAGAATTCACATGCGTTTGATGAAGTGTTTTGCATAACTACTGCTTCATAGCTCAGTTGTACTATTGTAGTACCAGTTTTTCTGATGGTATTGTTGACAGCAGCTTGAACATCACTCGAAGAGTTATGTGTAATTTTTATATGAATTGAATACTTATAATTTAGCTGTACTGTAGTTAGGTTGGTATGTTGTAGATGTGTATATAGCATTTGTTACACAAGGTGTCAACATGACATGAGGTCATTATTAGGGTACCTCTTGTACACTGCTGCTATTTCAAAATCTGCTTCTAATGTATACCTTTCGTCCGCAAGATAATCACACGCTGTAAATAATTCTTCCCGTCTTCCAGGCGACCCTGAAAAGGGTTCCTCCGGGATGTATGACAAGTTCTTTGGTTCCAAATCAAGCCCTGCGAAAGATTTCAGTGAAGGTGTAAAAAGAGGATATTTGGGCATCACGATGCTGACCCTGTCCCCTCACATCCTGAGTGACCTGCGACAGCGTGCAGTAGAATTTCCCGACGTGACTCATGGGGTCTTGGTTTACAGGATTGTGATTGGCTCCCCGGCTCAAATGTAAGTATTATGTATGATGTAATGATCTGTTTGGCTAATACAGTTCTAGTTCTTCACTATGCAGAATGAGAGTGAAGCTCTGTAATCAGGAAATGGCGTTATCCTGTCTTGTGTCTCAGCCTTCTTGGTCAAAGCATCATCATTGAAGTGCATTGAATACTCACAGCAGTTTTCCTGTTGGATGTGTCGGTGGCTTGTGATATTTGGGAATTACAAGGTCATCAGCAGTCCCCCACAAATATGCTAGACAGGTTAAATCTGGTCACCAATAAACATTCATAGATTACTGCCATATCACACTTTTATTCGATGAGTCACCTCTTTGGTAATTTGACCCTGTGTTGTCCATTAAACTAGAAAGAAAGCTTTCAGTACATTTTAGCATGCTTACATTGAAGTTGTCCAAACCTCTTGTCAATATGCTTTGGAAAAAGAAGGAGTTTGGAATGTTAGTTAGCTATAAAGTCAGAAGGATAAAAAGGTTGAGAAGAAAATACACTATATAAAATAAATACGCTATAAATAATAAATGAGCTTGCAAACTTTTAGTTTCCTCAATATTAGCTCTACGTCCATACTCCATGTGTGTGTTCAAACTCTGGTGTACTACATATAATATTAGTTTCTCCTTGGTTTATTTGACAAAGTTGTGCCAAAGTATATTTTATTGTTTGTAGTCTCTTTCCAAAAGATCAATTCAATTTCTCATGTTCCAAAAAAGTCATCTACATGAAAGCAGATCCACTCTGCTGTGATTATACAATTGTTTTTTAAGACTTGTGCCTGAATTAGACTTATTTTTCTAATAGCATCAACAACTTATTCTTTTCTTCAAGGTCGGGTGTAAAAGCTGGTGATGTCATCACACACATGGATAGTCAACCAATCAAATCCGCCGAAGATGTCTACAAAGTTGTGCATGCATCCAAACCGATAAATGTTACCATTGTCCGTGGAAGAGAGGTTATCAAAATAAAAGTTACACCAGACTAAGCACAACGAGTTTGAAGTCAAAGAAAACTTATAAGGATATAATCCATGACTCCTAGCAGATGTTATGGTTTCACATGGGTGGATAAAGCAGAATAATGACTCCATGCAACCACTGCCATAGGATAAATAAATAACAGTTTCCTGTTGAAATATTCTCTACCAAACGATAGCATCAAGAGGTACATATATAGTAACTTTGGTGAGATCTTCATTGGGCCATTCAATACCTTGTTACATTTGGAGAAAAATGTTTTGAAAAGCACTAACAATTTGTCTGTGAAAGTGGCTGGACCACAAAGGTTAAGACTTTAAAGTCACCTCTTCAAATGTACATTCTTGCAGCAGCTTCAAAGAACATTACAGAAAATGTTCCCAACTTGGTAACTTGGATGTAAACAATAACATTAATATCAAATCTCACCATATCATTAATATTATAATTTGTTTATCCATGGATATTGGTCATTAATGTTGGTGAGTCTCGTGAGAAATGTATCACATTATAACATGTTTGCATTTTGTTTGGAATGTGGATACCTCCGTATGAAAGTCTTCCATGGCCTCATCATGCAATTCTTTCACAATGATTTTCTTGATTTTGACGCTAAACCCTATAAACTGCTGCCATTCGGTAGTGATTTACATAGGATTTCTGTTGTTTTTAATCTTTGTATGATACCTTTCAAATTTACTCTTGTGATAAACTGTTTTTTTTTTTTTTTTTTGTAGATGGGCTTTTTTTGCTGTGCCTTTTATTTGCTATTAACTTTAATCCACTTAAGACTTTCTAAAGTTTAAAAATGCCACTTTGGTTTGGCAACTTTTGTTGCTTGGTTCTTGACAGGATAAGTTTTCACTGATCTACATGCCAACGATCAGAAAAGCATCCTCATTTTGTGAATACCCAGTGAAAGAGCTATTGACTTAAGACTTGATTTTGAACCACTTAAGATATGAATGTATTAAGTTTTCTAAAGAGCCAGATGTGATTGAGTTTTATAGTCTTTGTTAACCATAATTATGCATCATTCCAGAATCATCACTTATGGGTCATCACTATTGCTTCCAAACCACTGAATTTTATTGAGAGCTGTTTGGAAGTCAAAGTATGTATGTAAAACTACTCAATGTGTTTCTTTCCATTTCAAAACACATTTCTAGAATTGGAAAAGAAAACGGTGATAAAAGGATTGATTAAAATGTAAATACTGAAGGAGATGATAAAATGGTTTTATTGAGGTATTCTGAGCTCAAGGTGGTATAATAATGGCAAACTATGAAAGTGAGGCACACCATTCCTTATATTTGGCCTTATACTTCAGATAACCAGTAAAAGTATTCAGGTTTTTCATTTACATATCAAATGACCTACTACGCCAGAAACTGAACTGTCTCACACTTGATGTCAATACACAATTAGTAATAAACACCATATTAGTGAAAAAGGTCTTCTATATTTTAATGACTGTTTTTTATATATATATTTTTTATTTCCTCCTCGTAATTAATAATCTATGCTGCCCAAGAAATTCACGGAAATGGTAGCCGTGCGAAGGCGGAGGCTAAATAAAGCAAATCACAGGCTTCCGATAACTTTGCGGAAGAAGCTCATCCCTGAATGTAGCTAAGAACAGTGATACGTTTTGTGTGTGTCACCCTATGCACAGAGCCCTATCGGACTGTGTAGAGGTTTTGAAGTCAGGACCTAGACCTGTGAGTAATATCGGTCATGGGAGCAGATCAACTAGGGAAAGCTGCAGATGTACACTGCATTGAATGGTAAACTGGTAATGTGTCCATATCGATAGTTTATGTTACTGCAAAATTGAGTACAGAAGTGTTTTTTAACAGGCTAGGTGAACCAATAAGATTATTGCTACAAGCTGTATACCAGTTTGCTGTAGCAACTTGTGGTTTGTAAAAGAATGAGGTTTGGTTGGTAGTCTTACAGGCAATTTGTAAGATTTAATGTCACCACTTTTTTAAGTAACAGTAATCCTTGAAGCTGTCTTACATGCAAATGAGGTGCATTTACTAAACATACAACAAAGAAATACAAAACAAAAATGATACCAATGTTATAATAATGCCATTTAAGGAATGTTTTATTCTAACAACGAATAAATCTATCCAACAAGACTCATCTTGGATCAGAGCCATTGCAGTGGTTTTCAGCTGTTAAACTACTTTTCCCTGGAAGTTTTCAGTTTATGCTAAATTTGTCCACATGTTTTCTGACGTGGTAAAAAACTTGTCTGCTGATCTAGCTTCCAACTTCATGAAGAGTAAGTGTAATCATTAAACAGTGTTTTTAAAATGAAAATGATTGCTAAAGAAACAGAGTAGAGACTTGTAACATGATGTTAAGAGCATCAAAGCACATCAAGTTTGCATTAATATGTTGACATAAGCAAACTTAAAATATTATGTAATAATAATATCAATGCATAGCTTTTATATTAGCCCCCCCCCCCCAGAGTTAATCAAATGAAATAAAACAATCTCCATGTCAATGAAGAAACAAACGAACATGTAGATTATGTCTATAAAGATAAATTCAAGATAAATAAATACTAAAACTCAAACTGCTTTCTCTTTCATTTTAAATAATATGCAGCATTCAAATTTACTTTAACACAAAGAACAGCAGAAATATAAATAAATAATATTTCAAAACTTCAAACATTTGTTAATGATGAGGAGATCGATAGTATTGATGTCAATTTTCTTCCACTTTGGTGTTTAAAGATCTGAAGGGCAAAAACCATATAATTTAATCTTATTAACAGAATGATGAAATTAATATATTTTTATCATTCAATTTGTGTTACGGATGCATGACAATGTTTAGCTTGAACAGTTCTTCTTGGGTAGAATTAGAGGGTCGTAGTTTTCTGTGATTGTGATTTGTGACACTATCATTCCATTCGAAGCAAAGTCACTCTGTGACACATGATCAATATGGTTGGAAAGGAATAGTATATGTTAGATTTTACTTGAATGCTAACAGGAACCTGCATCTTGAGATGTAGATAAATTCTATGCATAAATTACAGGATGGCTACGGCCTTGCATAAATGGACGGAATATATTTTGATCTCCTGCAGACATGAACATTTATACAAGTAAATTTATAACTGGTGCATAACTTTCAACTTATAAACATGAACATAATGTGAAATACGGCAAAATACGCTGCCCCTCAAAGTGAAAACATAAAACCTCTCTGTATAAAATGCAAATAGGGCAGGTCTTCATATCCACCCGCAGTTACTTCTCGCTTCAGAATACTGTTTTATGCAGTAAATGAATCATTACGGATTTGCAGTGCTGATAATTAGCAGTCGTAGGTTTTGCGATGACCTCAAGGTACGGGTGAAGCGTCTCCTGTGAATGCCCTGAATCGATATTCCAAATCTCGTCTCCGGTCGCTCACCTGTCCTTGTAATTTATTGGCCTGCGGGTAAAACAAAAACAATTTAGATGATGATGATGAATTGAGAATATGCCTGGTTGTTTTCAAGATTTTAGTGCCAAGAAGAAATTATAGACAACTTAGCCTATTATACACTGCAGGCAAGGTTTTCATTTCATTTAACAGCAAGCCGAAGGTAGAAGGATGCAGTAAAATGCCACACAACATAAATACAATCAGGTGAAAATTTGTCACAAAAGGATAGAAACACAAACACACTATTTTTATGACTTTTTCACTTCAAGTAATCCAAAATTTAAGTTCCTTTTATTGCAAAGAATAATTTTAATATTACACTTTCGTCGAAGAAGGAAGAATTAAAAAAAAAATTTTTTTTTACCTACAACATTATTGTTCCAACAACTTTCAATCATGATACACACAAGGAAAATGATAGATCTTGTGAGAAATTGTGAACCGAAGGTTGACAATAAGTCATTTTCTAGTTTGTTTTTTTTCTTAAAATGACAAATATACCCCCTACCAGCTATCTTTCAAATCACTGAAAGTCTCTTTTTTTCAGTTCACACTTATAATTGTAATAAGAATTTATTTATGAAAAAGCAATAAGAAGAAAACAGATTCACATCAAAGTGCAATAAGCAAGTGTATGATGGATTACCAAAATACTATTTTACAAGTATCGGGAAATGTACGAAAAGGCGACAGGATTTGGAAGCTGGAAAAGATCAAGTGAAATGAAAATGAGATGAAAATGACACTGAATATTTCTTCTTCTTCTGTCTCAAACTTTGTTTTGAGAGGGACAATTTGAGTATGAACTGTAGCATATTATGCAATGATATGGTTTAGTATATAAGAAGGAAGATTTATAATTTCATGGCTGTTGTCAGAGTTACATGTGATTTTGGAGACACTATTCCAGAATTAGCCGCCTGCTTCATCCTTTCACAAGGCTTGAAACAAGCTGCGATCAGAAGGCTTGATGAAACGTACAAACTTCATGACAAGTGTTGCTAAGTGTTTATTCAAATCATGGGCCCTGAAGCACCTCTTCTTTCAAGAAAGTTTGGAACAGACGTGAAGAACACAATGAACTAAAGGCTTTATGAGCTGAAAAGAATCTACAGTAGCTGATGTAACAGTGAATGCTTAAGTTGTTCCCTCTCCTATATCTTTCCTATTTTAACATTATGAAACTTGAAACAATCAAAGCAAAATGTCATCGCATAGATTCCTTCGGCCTTCGGCAAGGAATAAAAATGACAGGTGATAGACTGAAACCGTACAGCATGCACGGTATAAGAATTATAATGAAGACCTCACACGCACCAATGTGCAAACAATGTAATGTTGGCTCAGTTACAGTTATTGATTCATGAAATACACAAAGTTTGCAAAACGACTAAAAACACAAACATGCCGGTTGTATCGATTTATCAATAGTGATTGATGACAGTGGAGCATATCCTTACCAGGTCTAGGTCTCTCTTGGCAGCTTCCATTTGCTCCTGTGGGTTGCCTTTGGGTCTGTTCTTTCTTTCTTGCACCCTCTGAGTATGTTGCTTAATCTTCTCCATCAACTGTCTGTCTCTCTCCAACCTACAAAAGACAGCAATCTCATGAATTAATGGTAACAACACTACTACATGATACAGTGTCAAAGGTCATTTGAGAGAGGAATACATCCAGTACACAGCTGGCACTTGTGTTGTTGTAAATTAAAAAGCAATGAAATAGTTGAAGAATTCACTTCCAATGATCACAGTGGGTGAATACTTAGGGAATATTATCACCAAGGATAATAAAAAATCTGTTTCATTGTAGTTTCTCTAATATTTCAAGGTCAAAATTAATTTAGTTATTATTTTCATACCTTTCAAAAAGCAAAAAGAAATAGTAATTGCGATGTGATCCATGGCTCCCAGGCTATGTAAGCTACCGTGGCTACTGACTTGCACCCCAATCCCCCTTCCCCCCCCCCCCCCCATCCGCCCAAAAAAATCAC
>JAAAKB020252475.1:0-10780 GCA_010014835.2 Apostichopus leukothele | reverse complement strand
CCTTATACCCCTCCCCCAGGACGGCGATTCGTGGCATGGACCAGCATTTGCCTTCTCAAGAGTTGGGAGCTATGCTTACTCGAAGGCGTTGCTTGCTCTACAATATTCGATGATAATGATGTGGTCAACTCCACACAGGGACTAGTTACGCGCATACTTCATATCATATGCGTATATATACAAGCGTTATCAGAAATGGTAGAAGTCGGAACAGTCGTAACGGAAATACAGTTGTAGTAATAACTGTACCGGTGCATTGTGCATTGTAACGAGAAGTCAACCCATCGTACTATTCGTAGTAATGTTTAATCTATGTTCAAGTTAAGGTTGCCTAAAGTATCTAGATAAATGGACAGCTACAGAGAGAATGGATGTTTCACTTGCCTCTGCGAGTATTTTAATACGGTTGTAAGAGTCGTAGGTGTTATATTAGCAATTGGTAAGAAATTGTGATGATCATAGCCTACCAAGTACCAACGTATGCTAACTTATGAATGACCTAACCTAGGCTAATGTAGTGTACAGTAGGCCCAAGTACGGTAGGCTAGACCATAAGGTTTGGACGTTGTTTTTACACCTTCATTTGAACTATATTTGTAAAATGGCATAGGTGAGGCTAGATTGTGTTCATAAGGAGACAAGTGGAGACATCAGCAAATATCTTCACTCAGATTATTCTTAATTCTAATGTTAAACTTAAAGTGAAGACATTTCTTGATGTCTGAATCAAGGTAATTAATAATTTATAGGCAATCAGACAACCAGGGATGTAGACTTAAAGGCAGGGGGGGGGGGGGGAGTTAGAGGGGTTATAATACCAGGTTCTCTTGGTCCACTACACCATTTCTGTTCAGTAGTTGAAAGTTGTCCTCATACAATGCATAGCTTTCTGCAATATTCAACGTTGCTACCTTGAATAACTATGATTTCACTGTTCAGCATATAAGACATAACACCTTCATGGTTATTGCTTGTTGCTTCTTAGGTAAAAAAAAGTACATAATTAGTAATACAATTAATTTCAGGTTACTATTTCACTCTAAATCTCGGGAGGTCGAAAATTACATATTTTTGCCACAACTGTAGTGTACAAAAAACATTTTAAAGAAATATGGTATTGTTCCAGTAATTGTAAGAAAAAAATTTAAAACTATATTAGAAACATGATGTAACTAAGTGAAAATCAAACCAAAAAGCTCCATCTACCCAGTATTTGCCTCGAGCCAGTTATCAGGGAACCCTTTATTTTTATTTTCATAATTTCTTGGTAAAATGCTAACAGTGTTGTTTTAGGGTGATGTTCAGAGCGTCAATATGTTATAGTTAGTAGCATTTGCGATATCCAGATCCATGTTTACAGAAAATAAACATTGTAATAAATAACAGAAAAACATTAGAAATTGAAGTACATGAGACTCAATGATGTCTAAATGTTGACTTGATCAAGTCCTCAGCTTTGTGTGTATCGGAACATTAAATCTGTCACTATTCCACATCTCCCAAGACTTTTCTTAGCAGTTTTTGGGAAGTTGTTCATGACAGTAATTATTGTCTCTTAGATCAGTAATGATGGTTGGGTTTGTGACTTCTTGCAATCCCTGAGTTTGATTTTTGTCTTTCTCTATTTTTCCAGTTTTTTGGATCATTGGTATTAATGGAATTGGAAAGCCCGAGTTCTTTTATGTGTTGTGAGTATCTACTACTGTAACTTAAGATGCAATGTAAATGCTGTGCACGAAATACCTGTATATAATGTAATAACCATGGTGACCACTTGCATGTTCTGCTGACAGAATTTTTCATAAAACAGATGAATATTTAAACCATGACTTTCATCATGCCAGAGCCAATGCTACTCGATAAGTTCTTGTAATAATTTTGGTGTGACTATTTGGTATTAAATCAGAGGGTTATGTTTGCGATAGGCCTCATAAAATACACAGTATAATTGTTTGCTTCAAATGTTGCTATATTCCCTACACAAATGTGCATAATTACAGAAACGTGTATTTTTCAGTTTCAACATTAGGTACTTGAGTTCATCAGGTTGGAAGAGGAACATAGAACTTTAATTGTTTTACTAATGAATTACAAAGTTCTGGCCACTTTAGCAGTTTTGGTTACTTGCCTTAGTCAAAGCTTGGATGAAGTTCATACTTGGGTATGTAGATACTCCAATGTGGATACAAGCACCCTATCGAAATTGGTGAAGGTCAATGAACGGTCATTTGAATTTAAAAACCTTTTAAACATGATAACTAAAGATTAAAGAACTCAAGTTTGGACCAAGTTTGTACTTTGTACGTAGTTCCCCCTTGGTTAGAACAAGGTTACTTGTACTTGGTTAGTAGTACTGTCAAAAATGGAAGAGGTGAAAGGTTTTTTGAAGTAAACAGAGGTCAAAGTCAGGCGGTTTGCGGTCAAAAGTTGTTACTTGTTTGTGTAATGTTACATTGAAGTTCTCATTTGAAACATGGCAAGGAGTTACTGGGTCTGCTGGCTTTCTGGTTTTATGTAAAAAAAAAAAATTACTTATAAAATTTGAAGTTCAGTTAGCATCATGTGTCAAGTAATGGGAATATAGATTAGGTCTCCGCTTTCATGGTGACTAATGTATACAAAATGTATGACCGTTGCTTTGTTTTTAGTTTGATCAGACAGCACAGAAATTAATACAGATTTGATGATGTTCAAAGGCCCTTAATCACATTTATTAGCACATCATGAAGAGGTGGCTTTTTTGGTAACATACTTCAACACCTCATGTTTGTTTAGTTGGTATCTAAGCAGCTCCAAAAAAAGTTACATTCAGTGGACTACAATCACAATGGAAAAGCTGTAGTTTTGATTATTTTCACTTTTTGATATGATATTTTGTTAATTTTTCTTGTTTATCCAGGTTCTTGGCAATTGTTGTCTCTATTCTGGAAGGTCTCTTCCTCTTTGAGTCGTGTATCACAGGTTGCTGCGAGTAAGTGATCATTGTTTTCACACCTGTGGTATTCGCAGTAGCCATTCAGATTTATTCAGGTCAAAGGTCATTTGAGGTCAACCTGAGTGAATGCATGAAAACCATGAAAACAACAAAAGTCAAATTTTGATGATCTTCATACTTGGTACATGGATCCACCTTGTTTAGTACAAGAACTCTATTACTTTTTGTGGAGATCAAAGATCATTTTTCTATGGAGGTCAAAGGTCACCGAGGTCAACAGAGATCAAAGTATGAAAAACTTGTAAACAAAATAACTCCAAACTTAATGCACCTTATTGAGTACCCTTCATGGTATATTGAGCTTAAAGGTCATCTGAGGTCAATTGAGGTCAAAGTATGAAATGGTTTAACAGAGTAACTCATGTGTTCAAACTTGAATGAGGGTCATGTTTGTTATAAAGAACCTTGGTGAGTACAAGAATCCTTGTTTTTTTTATGGAGATTATAAAGGCTATTTATGGTCAGTTGGGATGAAAGTCTGAAAATCTTGTTAACACAATACCCAAAAGCAAACTCTGCATGGAATTGTTACTGTGTACTTAAATCCATAGATCTTAGAAACTTGGTACATATTGTGGAGGTCAAAGGTCAAAAAATTCAAAAGTAAAGATTAATGAGTACAGGAAGGAAGTACTAAGTGCTTATAGTAGAGGTCATTTGAGGTCAGCAAAGCCTTGTAAATAAAAGGGCCCCATATGTAAATGTTGCATGATCTTTGTACCTTGTATGTAGTTCCACCTCAGTAAGTTGCAATTTGTGGAGGTCATAGGTTACCTGAGATCAATAGAGGTCAATACAGTAACAAAGTAAAGCTTTCAAAAAGTGTGGTAAGGAATCACTAAGCCTATTGGCTTGCTTTCTATTTTTCTTATTCTATTCCCATTAAATAGAACTAAACCTTTCACTTAGATCTTTTACATATCAATACTGTTTTAGATGGAATTTTTCTCCTATCTTTGTGGTAGCATCACTGCACCAACAAGGGCAGTAGGTGTCCAAGATCATTATGTGTTACTTAGTTCATTGAACTAGTTGAACTGGTTCATTGAACTAGTTCATTGAACTGGTGAACTAGTTTGGTCAACTTCAGCTCAGAACTGGTAGTGATGAAATTATCCACTCACACCCCAAAGTTTAAGAAATGAAAAAATCAAACATTTACATTTACATTAAATTTTGCGGGACCCCAGACTTTTCTGCATTAAGCTACTGAAATAATTGTTGACAATTACAGTTGGAGAAGCCAAATGATTGTAACAAATATATGTAGTACAGTATATTAAGTTCTCTTAGATTGATGAGTATCCAGTTGTATTTATTTCTGAGTATTACACGTATATATGGCTTGAATTTTGAATTTTGTGGGACCCCAGTAGTATTTATTTCTGAGTAGTACACGTATATATGGCTTGGTTAGAACGTCACCAGGTGACAACCCTACCCACAGAACAAATTTATGTTTATCTGCTAAGAGATACAAAGAGGAAACTTGTTTCTTTCCTTGACGTTGGGCTCTGATACATATTTATTTATTTTTTCTGCACAGTCGTGATGCATGCTGTGGTAAAACATGGAAAGTTGTTCTCTTTTTGGACAACTGGAAGAGAAGTATAGTCTATGTCGCCCTCTCTGTACCATGTTTCTTCTTGAACATGTGGCCAATCTTTCTTTCAGGTAAAGTTGAAACTTTTTTCCTAAATCTGATGTGTTAAAAGCAAGATAAACACATTTTTGCATCTTTCTTCAACTTCACATATTACGACCTGCATTTGTAACTATATACACACTGTCGCATGTTGGCACATCAAAATCACACATCATTTTAACCCTCATATAGGTGTCTAATAGCACAACATCAGTGTTTTTGATATTGTAGTGCGTTTACAATATTGGCATTACTGGCTAAGTGATCGACATGACTGGACGTTGAAACTTAAAAGTTTCATATAGTCGCTGTACATTTGCAGTTTCAAAGGCTAGCTGCGTAGGTTACTTATTCTTATTTTGTCAATTCTCCAATGGTATGATTTTCTTTTGGTGAATTAGTTTGGTCAAGTTCAGTTCAGTTAAGTTTTGTGGAGGGGATCTATAAGCCTTGAAAACAGAACATAGAGTCATTCAGGAAAGTTCAAGGAATGTTGATATGTAGTATTGCTTCAAGCGCACTCAAGTAACCCTAATCCAGTTTCAACTTCTCAGCTTCAAGGGGTCAACAGTTTATCTCAAATGGTCGCAAAATTGGCTCTCAGAATGGCAATTTCTGTTGTTATTTATACCAGATGACTTACAGCTTGTCAAAGTATTTTATATCTCATATTATTGCTCTCAGCCAATTAACAAATCTTAAAGGGATTTGCATTAGGAATTAAAATAAAAATTCTATAATGTAAAAAATCTTAGCAGTGAATTAAATGGTTGATGCTTTGTCAACATGATAACTGATTCCTGGTACCTTCCTTTATATGTTGCCATATTAGTCAATTGATAATCCTCTTCATATTGGTGTGCACAAGGTCATGAATATTACCATGCATGGCTTACCACACCATGAAGACGTTTAGACATCGGAACCAATAAATGTAATAATGTTGTTTGTTTTCTGGTTGACACTAAACTGAACAATGTACGGTAGCTTGTTTGCTCGACTAGCCTAGCCTCATTTTAAAGGTAGAATGAAAAGCACAAAAAACAAAGAGTTGACACTTGTTCAATGTCACTAATCCTTTGCTTGCTCATTATTATCTGCACTCGGTGCCAAAAATGTCGGGCTAAAGGTGTCAGTTGCAATCTTGCGTTCAGTATTTAACATGGTAGGTTTGGTAGAAATGTCTACCAAATACAGGCCGAGGTGTTTTAATGAGAGACTGAGGTATTGGATGTAATAAACCCGATTAAAACTACATATATAAAGGCAGTCAGCCAAAATGATACAAATATATAAATGATTTTGACTTTTGTGATGGTATTCTTCAACGAGTGTTTGGGTAGGAAGTTTAGACCCTGATAGCCGACTCCCATCGTCAGTTTTGTGTGGATGGGTTAGGTGCTGTGATGGTTTGAAAAATATCTACAAATCTGTGTAGAGAGAGACTCAAAGTTCAGTTACGTATTTCAACCCTTAGAACCTCGTCCAATACACTCCTCAATATGTAGCAGTGTCATATGATGAATGAGAAAGTTTGTAGTGTTTCTGCAAAAGTGTTTGCATCCAAGTTTATTGGTATTTATTGGTATTTATTTGTTGTGTTTCTGAGAAAGTGTTTGCATACAAGTGGTACTGTATTTATGTCATGATGACCATCCACCAAATACTGGTGATTAAAGTTAGTACAGCACTCGAATACAGATGTATATCTTCCGATGAGTGGCAAGTTTGCCCTGGCGGTTGGGAAGGTCAAGAGCTCCCTTCACACCATGTGGGATATGATATGTTACAGTAAGACACGATATGATACAATAAATACAAACATATTCTGTTCACACTTCATGCTGTAATAAATGCATTGTTGACGTTGTGGTGGGAATGTTTGATATATATCTATAATTATATATGTATGTATGTATTTATAATATTAACCTGTTTAACCTTGTTATGGTATATTACGACAAACCCTCCCTAACCACACTCTTCTTTCTCTGCTTATTTAAACCATTATTACAACCCCTCCTCTACTACAAATCTCTTCTTTTCTTGGTTCTTCTTTCCCCACGTGTTGAGGTTTTATTGAAACTATTGCATAGTTAATCAATCTTGAGGTTACTAAATGAGATATATTATATTTCAAAAAAAAATATAGTGAAGATAACTTTGCTTGTTTACAAGCATCACTGCAATCATTTGCATGATGTTTGCTACATGGCACGATGTTATTCTATGAAATGAGTCGCAGACAAATCTCTTACTCTTGAAAGTATGGCTTGTTGGCTTGCGGTACGATAATAGATCTACCCTGGTCACTAAAGGACTGTAATCAGTATTAAATGCACACACATGCAGTGTTTGTAGGACATCAATCAATTAATATCAACCGTCAGGCAATATACTTTGCTGTTTGGAAAATTTAAAACTCAGGAAACTACAGTTTGTCCAGTTAAAAAATCTCCTACACTGTTTTATAAAAATGAATGAAAAGCGTTAGACATGATTTTTTTGCAATGTACGACTGTATTTAACCTGAAGCTCATACATATTTGCACTAATTCCATATATATAAATGGCCGTTGAAAATCCCCTGAGCGTGTACGTGCATCTCACACACAATTATTCTTCTATTAACCTACTTTGTACTTCCTCTCTCCTCCCTACCCTCTCCAATCTTTGCATTACCTATCTCCTCCCCCCTCCCTACCCCTTCTATAGGTAGTGCACTCCTCTTGCTTGCTGTCATGTACTTACTGCTTTCAATGTATCCAAAGCCTCGGGAAGAACTAACCACTGAGCAGATGGGGGTGGAAAGAGAGAAATATTTTTACCTCAACATTTAAAGCTCTCTCTCATCTGCCCACAAAAAAAAAACGAAGCTTATTTTGCCGTCTTTCGCTTTCTACCATACGATTTAAGAAAACTACTTTTATTAACAATTGCTATTTATTATATTATATAATCCTGAGTTCACCGAAGGCTGCACTGCATCTATAGAGATTCTGATATTTATATATAAAGCAGTGTTAAGTATTTCAATACTGAGCCCATAATTTTGCAGTAGAGTGGCCTGACTAATGAAATTGTCATTTCTAATATTGAAACCAATAATTACATGTAAAAGTTCCATGTCGGGGTAGATTAACAAGTGCTATGAAATCCTCTCTGAATGTTTTTTGACTTCTTCAAATGGGATGGAATGGAATCATTCACTACTTGCTATGTAATTGTTTTCTTTGGTGAAACGTCTAAGTGCCATGGTCTGATCAATTGCAACCTCTTACACAATGTACTGTCACACTGTATTGTAGTCGGTAGGTTTAGTACTTTTATCAGAAATTGGGGACCGAAAAAACATGCAATCATTGACAGCTGATTGAAAGGTCACAAGAAGATTGTCTTCTTTTGTTTTCATTTTATCCTTCTTCAGTAGATCTATGATGTATGTGTATATGTCAAATGATGGTGTTGTTCACTCAACTGTTGCCACATACCTAAACATTCACCTTAGCAAAATATATATATATGGACCATAGTTATGGCCAGTGCTTTGTTGCATGGTTAATAACAACTCTTGATGGAACAATGTGCGTTTAGGTTGCCCTCTTTCGTAGCATATGGGACCGTCTATTGATGCCATGTAAACTCCACCACTGAAATGGTGTAGATAAAAAAAAAAGACCTGAAAATATAATCTCAAACTGAAATTCACCAAACTTGCCTTAAGTAGGAAACAAAGAAAATTGGGCATATTTGAACTAAGTATGTAGAAAGGATTTCAAAGGAGACAATATTTTTGGCCATTTTTGGGGTACACAGAACATTCGGTGACTGTTAATAAATGGTGAATAGTTCAAAGTGCAGCCACACTGAGGTAGTTAGGTGTGTAAGCCAGATGATACCATGTAGATATAATAGAATGAGCACCATCCAATTCTGCGTACATGTTACATGAATTTACTTGATCAGACTGATGTCAAGTTATAATTCCATGCCAAATACAGAGCTCTTTATGGCACTGTCCTTTTAAAATCTATGGTTCCATAATTTCCATTACCATTGTGAAGCATATTGTGGTTAAATCTTGAGAAGTAGCATAATTTTCTTCAATAGCTAAGTCATTTCCTTATAAGTCACAGGTATAAATGTACTGTTTGTTTGTAAACAAGAACTTACTGTACCAATAGCTGTTGCCTCAGCAGCACCTCGTTGTATTGCATAAGAGCATCTACTGCTACAATCTAGAACTGCAATGAGCACAAAAAAATCCCCCAAAATTGATTTGTCAGGCTGTAGTGAAATTCTGTACCAATTTCTTATGCTGCAACTCTTAGGGAAGCTTTACCATGTTGCATTACATTGGAATCAAATATTTTCTTCTGCTATGTTGAGATATCCTGTCACAAGGTAAATTTGATAATTATGCTAACACCTCAAATTATATTTCATGTGTCTTCCCTTGTGATAGTTAAGTGCAAAGTTACACAGGATTGATATAGTTTTGACAGCAGTCTCGCAGGTCGCTGAAAATTTGCCCACGGGCCCTAGATTTGCCCACTTGTGTTCTAAAAAGCCCTCTGATAAGTATTTCTCTTTATGTAAAAGTAAGTGGTCCTGACATTTGGATGCTATAAGGATCTTCTTCAGAGGCTGAATGACGAGTAACAGAAACAAACTATAACAGATAAATTTATTCCCTGGACGATAACATCATAGATCTGTTATATGTTAAATATCTAGGCTAACTACTGATAATTTGTGTGTTCTTATAGTAAATTATTTGAAGGTTTCAAGTATTTCCTTGTGACATTGATGATAGAACCGGCTAAGAATAAAGGTCTCATTCCATGTGTATATATTTATATTGGTGTCAAAGTTTTACATAGCAAATTGAAACTGGCTACTTTAACTTAAAGATGATATTGCTATAGCATTATTGGTATTTTAGACAGATGGTGGGAAGCAATATGTACGTACGCACTGGAATGGGATTCTAGTACTGCAAATCATACAACTTATTACTTTTAATTAATATTATCACTGCAGTTAAATTTATTAAGATTGCCAACATTTTTATTCATGTATTCATGTACTTAATTAGTCGTCCTTCTTTATCAATAAGATGCGCATTAAACTTTTGTAACTAATGCATAAATTTATAATTCTATTTTAAAATAGTTTAATAATTCACAAAGACTTGCCAATTTTTACACTTTTTGTGTTTTTGTATATAACTTGCAAAGGTGGTGCAATTTAGCCTAGGCTATTTATGATATATTTTTATGAATTTTGTTTATGGTTACCTTGGTGATACACTTCCCCCTTTTATTGACTTTCTTCCGTTTACATTGATTTTGGTTTGTATGCTATGACCGTACAATTTATTTATTTAAACTTGACATTTTATAAAACAGTTTGCAACTTTAGTGTAATTGTGTACTTAATATTTCATCAAAGTATCTCTAAATTGCATCATTGGCAATACTAGCCAGGAGGTGCCAGACCACCTTGAAAATTGCAGATACTCTGAATAAACAAGATTGTTATTTATTTTATTGTACTAGCGTACAGTACCTTTGTTTTATTTTATTGTACTAGCATACTGTTCCTTTGTTTAATGTTATTTTACTAGCATACAGTACCTTTTTTTTTTTTTATTGTACTAGTGTATGTACATTACCTTTGAAAAGGCTTTACTGCGAATCACTGGGCGCTGGTGGTAACTGCAGATTACCATAGAATACCATAGAGTGCTATTTATATATGCTTAAAGTTTGTTTATTTGAGCACTAATTTTCCTTAGAAATGTCAGTGAAAATCCAATACAAGTTTTTACCATTCTGAAAATTGTCAGTCTTTCATGCACATTTAGAGCCAAAGCTATGTTTTTCTTGGCTAATAACTCATATGTTTTGTGCCATGGTCTTGTTATGACAATTTTCAAGCCTAAGTTTTTTGTTGCCATGGTCCTGCATCTATCTATCTGTCAGTCCGTATGTGTGTTCAAAGACCACCACTGAGGCACTGCTGGACAGCTTGAATTCCAGAGAGGTTGAAACATTCAAGCCATATTAAGAATTCTTTTTAATGTCATACACTTTTACCTGAGACTGGACAAAGTGCTGTTCATGTAGGCAATATTT
>JAAAKB020252464.1:0-10781 GCA_010014835.2 Apostichopus leukothele | reverse complement strand
ATATATATATATATATATATATATATATATATTCCTATCGGGTTAAACAAATGACCGTTCCATTAATAACGTTTCATGATTGTGGTTAACTTTGCAACATGAGTAATATCGACGACGATGTGTTGCAACAAGTGAGCATTATTCGTTTAATCAAATTCATAAAGAATGGAAACGATGAAAAGGTTTTTGTACCCTAAAGTTCAACGAAATGCTGATATGTAAAGAATAGTGCTTTACTCAGTAAAAAGTTACTCAAATCAATAACAGCTGCTTAAATGGTAGATAACATATCAAAATAAATTTTGCACCTAAATTTATCTTTAATTGTAGCTATTCTCAAATTTCTTATGCTGGTAAAAGGGTGGCAAGTTACCTGTTTAAGTGCATATGCTATCCCAAGTCCTTGTAAGGACAATTTAATAGATTGCTGTACAATAAAGAAAAATGACAATTAAACGTTAAACAAAAGCAAATATTGGTGACTGATATTGTTTAATCATTATAATTACAGTGATCTGATATTTCTATTAGCTTCTGAAACCATGAGCTTGTATTTCAACAAGTATTTTACTTTGGTATACATCCTTCAAGTGCATGTTCAAACTGTAAGACTAAGGAAATAGTTCTAGCAATTTAATTTTCGCAACCAATTTTGCCTCAAATCACACTTCAGCCAAGGGAAATAAATGCCAAGTCATTTTATCTTGACACAGATGTAATATTTTTCCATCCTTTTCTGTTCTTTGTTTATTATTCTATTATTCTATACATCGCGGCAAATACATGACATTCTTTGCTAGTGTTGCTCATGTTTAGCAGGCAATAAACACAACAATAAGACCTTTAATGGTTTCATGTGTGCTTTGTAATCACTAAAGAGCAATCTTCGTAAACCACGGATAGCAATTGACTATTAAAGGTTATGCAAATTGTGATTTACAAAAAAACAAAACAAATTTATTCAAGTATTTTGCCGCTTTGAAATCAATGCAATCGCCTTTCTCTTGTCACCTTTTCCACTGTAATTGTTACCAAGTCCAAACTTTCCTCTGAAGTTATCTGAAAGAGAATATCATAATATGTATCAAAAGTAGATATTTCAAAAGTATACAAAGCAAGAATTGAATGCAATATACTGAACAGTAAACTTAATTTACAGTTTGGAGATTGGTGGTATCTTATTGGACAGTTCTCATGGAAAGACTTATTTACTTTGGAGATTAGAGATTAGAGATTAAAGCAAAAACGCACCCAACCATTCTTTTTGCAGGTAGCGAAGAACTTCATAATCGCAGTAATCGTGTCCTGAATGAAAGTAAATGAGATTAAAAGGAAATACATAAGTACGCAGTCCTTCTTTCTTTAACCACTTTCATAACAATCATTTTGGTTTACAATTCGTATTTTCTTCAAACGTGGCAATTGAAGTGATTGGAAGTGAAGTGGTTTTGTAAAACAAAGCCCCTGGTGTTTGAACAGCAGAAAATGTCTTGTTTCATTTCCATCAAATCATACACATTTAACTCGTTATCCGAATCACCATTGTAAACTTTTTTAGCACCGATTACAGACGTTATTTTTATATTTACCTCGGTCATTTTCATCTTATCTGGAATATATCTTTTCAAGTAAATACAAAGCGATTCCTGTTGGTTATAATGAGAAAATCATAAACGGTAATTTCATTTTCATCCTTTACAACTATACTATAATTTACTACACTGGAACATATATATCTCATCATATTTCACAAACTAAAATATTGTACAACAATTAAATGGATTGTATTAGTCTTCGTGGTTACTTTTTATTAGCTTTTTAACAGGAACAACTGACCGCCATGGTGTGTTTTGACTTAATATACTACTTACGTTGCGTGATTCAAGAATACTACTCCAAAGATCATACATTTTCTTTGATGGCTACAAAGAGAAGGATAAATTATTGACGAAATTTAGAAAGTACAACTGAAACAAGTATAATGTAACTTCGGTACGGTTATTTCTTGATATACTTTGAATGAAAATTGAAATGCTAAATGGGTACGAGAATCATTCATATTCCTTTCAGTTATTTAATATATAAATATAATAAATATTCTATCTACATTCTGTGCAGTTTTATCATGTTCGAGAACCCATCGATATATTATAGTATTACAGTAGCATTACGTTACAAAATAAGCTGCTGCAAAATATACTAGAAATCAAAATTCTACTACTTTTAGCTCGTCTAGCCCAACCACGAGGTAGAAGTTATTACCTCATTTATAAATGATTCCACGAGTTCATCGAGATTGGCAGTCTGAGCGGAGAAGAACAAATCGTATGATTATAAAGTGACTAGAAAGTAATAAACATAACACGTTTATTTGGTACATGCATTCTTTCTATTCAATCGAGACACCCCCACCCCACAAAAAACTACAATATAAAAAATCTAAATTCAATCGTTAAGTAGGATTTGTTACCTGTGGTGCCTCCACTGGTGTAGAATCTTCCTCCTGTGTTGGTTGATTGCTTTCAATTTCAATTTGAGAAGCCTAAAACACATATGACATATGATTAATTGGTTTTAAACACCGTTAAGAATGCAATTATAACAAATACAACACGGCATTAGGGCTATACTTCATTTATATCAAGTGTTATCCTTTTAATATTCATAGCAAATCGTAGCTACTGTTACCTCTGGTAAATCCCCTAGTAAATATGTCTCTTTTTCTGTTGATTCATTCTTCGGAGTTTGTGACTCCTGTAAACCAAAGTGTTAAAGATTATGTGATTTCAGGAGCAGCAAATCATTGATCAAGTCATAGTTTATCATTGGTAAGTTTTAATATTTTATTACAATATTCATTGATGTAATATAGTGTACCTGTGGCATTCCGTTTTGGGTAGATTTGTCTTCCTCTTTGGGTTGAATAATTTGAATTTGTTGATCCTGTCGATCAGATTATAAAATACACCATAATTAAAAATTAGGGTAACCATATAATGGTGGCAACCAGTGTCATGTTTTCCATTGTAGTGATGAATTATAACACGGAACAGGAATTACTCAATGCACGAATTTGATATATAAGAAGGATATTTTAACTATGAGCATACATAACTTACAGAAACAAATAAACGATTTAACAGATAAAAGTAAAGCAATTCAATAACTGAAGGAAGAATAATAACAAACTAATGAAGTAAGGAAACAATCACCAGTTTTCTATTCGGAAATCCACGGTTGATTCATTCTTTAGATTTTTTTAAAGACTGTGATTCTAGAAATCTGTACAAAATGTCGCAACGTACATTTAACGGTCCACACAACCCTTTTCAAATACATTGGCTGCTTTGCTGTGTTTCATTACCAAAATCAACCTGAAGTAAAACTTATCATGTTATACTCAGTTTTGGTCAAGTTTCCATTTTTTCCTTACAATATTTTACATTGATTTAATGCATCTGTATAGTGTACCTGTGGCGTATTTTCTTGTGTAGCTTCTTCTTCCTATTTGCATACAAAATTTACAAACAGAAAGAAGGTTAGAAGAAGTAATAATATAGAAAATAAAGAATTGTAAGAAAGAGAAAATTTAGGAGCAAATAAAGTAAGGACAGTAACAGACAATTCTGAACGAATTTTAACAAGAGAAACGTGTGGACAGGAAATCCAACAAAATTAACATTGACAAAATAGAACAGTGTCTTGTGAATATTTTCATTGCATCGTCAATCAAACTCAAACCTTTGTTATCTGAGGTACATCTGCTAGTGTAGATTCTTCTTCCTCGTTCGGTTGATTGCCTGAAAGTTTTGAATCCTATAAATAAGTTCATAAAATACAAATAGAGACAGAGGTGATAACGTGGTGTAGTTATTCATTGTGTTATTTCAACCTGTGTTACAAGTTTAGCATGAACAGTTAACTTTGTGAATGCGAAATTCAGACACAACAAGAAATATTAGACAGGTTGTATAGTCCGGCTTATCTAGCCCCAAATCCCTCAGGTATTGGACAAATTACACAAATTATATCTATATTTGCTATTCTGTTTAATGAATATCGATGCATATCATATCGTAAATATAGACATGAGTTGCATTAGTTATCGAACTTTTCTAACAGTAATTCAAACTTAATTGTTACCTTATGTGGATGATCATGCGTAAACTCCTTTCCGTCTTCTTTCGATTGTCCGTTCCTATCCTGTGATTCCAACAGTCAGATCATAGATAATCTAGTTATGTAACATTTTTTTTGTAACGGTTTTAAAGTCAGCTAAGTTTATGGATCTTCGTGATCACCATTCAAATGATCGAAAGAATCCAATTTCTTTTAGCTCTAGCTATAACTGTGAGCTAATTGATTGTTACTTTATCGCCAACGAAAACAAGGGTATTAAACATTGTATTAGGAACAAACGCAGATCACAACGCAGATTCGATATTAGGTTGAACTTAAAATGTTACAACCATTTTACATACTGTAAAAACGGTCGATATGATGGAAAAAAAGTCTACAAAGCTCCTTCTCAGTAATAGTATGTTTCAGTCAGCTGCAGAAGTCTCCGGTTATGCGGGTACACATTACATAGTTGATAATGAAACGAAAAAAAGTAATACCCACGTAATATCCACCAAATTCTTACTTAATTAAACAAAGTGATTTCGATAACCACAATAGCCAATAATGAAACGAGAAAAAGCCTAATTAAAAATATTTAATGTGAAGTAGCACGTACGACTTGCAATAACGGCTGATGAGACAAAGGATCATCCCCAGTAACCTCGATCGAATCCTGATGAACCTTCTACATTAGGAAAAAAAACGAGATGTATATATATGCAGATGCTTTAACTTCTCTTTTCCGCTCATTGATCCCATCTGAGCTCCTTTATTGAAGACGATTCCTCGTTTTGATGTTTGGTAAAGAAATATACACTTACGTACATGCTACAAATATGGTCGACTAGTACTGTAGGAGAGATGTAAGATACCAATGAAAAAAAGGAAACCGATTACGAAATAATATTCACGTTTGAAAGAGCAAACAAATGTTTGACTAAACGGTCCAAACCAGTGACTAGATGATTACAAATATTGTGCTCTACCCATTGAGTAGGGACTCAGTGACCGCTACCTGAAGTGAGACGAAACGACCCCTATGTAGGCATTTCTTTGCTGGAGGTAAGAAGTCAAAGTATTCTACGAGAGCAATTCATTGCGCACAGCTTATCTTTATGTAAGCTACAAATTAATTAACTTAAATGATGTGTGGCACAACTCTATAGTAGATTGTGAAACAATTAATTAGTGAAAAGTGCATTGAAATAGAAGAGCAAAGCCAAATCTACCTTCTCCTGAGCCCCATCCGTTTGGTCAGTATTTAATGCCGTGCCTTCCTCGTTGTCGTGTTTCTGGCTGGAACATCTAGCACTGACCTTTGATAAGTGACCTTCGTTAAGACGTAATGTTAATATAGTTATCAGTATAGTGTTAGCTGTACTTTATTAAGCATTAAATTGCATTTAGTTTGATGTACCTTACAGTTTAAATACCTTATTCAACTAAAAGGTGTAAGGGATGGAGTTTGTGTACATGTGGAAACGTATGTTTTCACTTCAAATCCAATGACACATTTTCGCACTGACACTCCTTTATTGCACATGGAAATAAAAACAGTGTTTCCATATTTACGAGCAATACTCAATAACAAAACTATGCAACAATGTTACCACAGAGAGTTATTGTTGTAATGGTCGTCATGGTTAAAGAGCAAAAGTAAAAACATGTGCTTGACATCTATTTTTTATATTCTCGATTGAATTGAACTAAAAGCCCAATAGGATGAATATGATCTATAACTATGATTTTCACCAAGAAATTCCGTCAATTAATTACTCTCTAATACTCACAGAATTATTACGTCTAGTCACACGCATTTGAAATCAATGAGCCTTACCTTTCGTGTACATATACGTGAAGATTACTGCAGCGCATACTATCAAAAGAAAACCAACAGTAAGAACAGCCACGAGCGCTCCATGTCCTCCACCGGAGCAGGTAAATTTATCTGTTAAAAATAGAACAAAATGGAACATACTTCTGAAAACGTATTTCTGGACCAACCTCATCATCTTAGATTAGCATTATTGATTTCATCAGTAATATATTAATTTTAAACATGATGACTGAAATTCTTAAATGATCAATATCGATTTAGGATATTGAAGTTCTGTTACTAATTACTCCAGAGCCGCTGCGGACATTGTGATTATACATGATCTCCTCAATGATGCTATTGAAACTATAACACTGAGCTGAAAATATAATTTAATAATATAACATAATTTAATAATTTTCACTTATAGCTACATGATATTTTAATAAATAATATGAAAAAGCTGAGTGATATAAGCATCTGCTTAATCTATATTGAAACAATTGTATATGATACAATAGCGCAATTCGAGAAAGTGCAATTATTGATATGTTTAGTAAATAACATTTTGGTGCAGCAAAATGCTAACAAATGCTATGAAATCAGAAAATATATAACTGAGGATAAATATTTTCTACTTACCGATCTCTAAAACCACCTGAGATGCTAATATGTATTCTTGGAGTTCATTATCACTCGGAAGGCATATTACCTTAACCAGGTCAACGCATTCCTGAATTTCATATGCTGCTGATAAATGCGTGCTTGATGTCACAGAATCATAGTCCTTTTGTATCATATTGTTTTCTTCCGAGAACTCTATATCTCCTACTGAACGTTCGTTTGCTTTCATTATTAGCGACACTGGAGGTTTGACGCCGAACACAGAACATTTTATTCTTCCTCGAATTGGAATGCTTTGCGAACAGTTTTCAAACCTCTCACATCCATCAATTACAGTGCTGGATGCCTTAGGAATTACTGAAAATAAAGTATTGTGTCGAAGATAAATTTAGACCAAAATATATATCTACTGTCATAATATTAATAATTGACTTGATTACATATAGCCGGTTGGTGTTTAAATTATCTCTGCACAGTATGTAAAGCGCTAAAACGATTTATTAAATTTTGCAAGGGTTTATCTTAAAAACACACATAAATATATCGGTTACTGTACAATAACACGATGCTCTCGTTAAAGGAATGTTTCCTAACCCCAATTGAGAATATGACATGCTGTGCATATTTACCCATCACTGTAACATTGGTTACATGTCGTTCGGCGGATTTTCCGTTACCATAAATACATTCCAATGATGTATCTTGATATCTGTTGAGCGCTGTTAATGAAACCAATCCTTTTGTGGGGAAGACACAAATATATTGACCAAAGCATTCATCACTTTGACTTGATGGATTGATACGCATCCATACTTCTTCGCGCCTGTCCGCCATTGTTATCTTTGCATATGCTAAAGGGTAAGACATATTCGGACAAGAAAGTTCAACTGTGTCTCCTTCCATAACATATTTCTGTTCCATCTTCCCATTCCCATAAGGAACATTTCCATTTATCAAAATAGAAACATTAGTTTTATCCTTCAATGCATGTCCAGAAACTGAGCATATGAAGTATTGTAATGAAAACGAATTCTTATCAAGGCTTAAAACAGACTGAGTGGTGTATAGAGAAGTCGATTTATTCAATGTTCTGGTGTAGTTGTCTGGTGTGTTGACCTCATGTGGACCATCTGGACTAATCCTAAACCATGTAATATCTACGGCGGGTCTTGCATCTTTCGCTATGCATAGAACAATATCGGCCAATTCATCTTTGAGTACATGGTCACATGCTTTTGATGATTTGGAGGAATCACAGTGCTGGATAACAATGTCTTTCGGATGTGCTGGAAAATAGTACGAAAGTAAAAAAGAGTGAGTCATATATTCCAACGGGCCCTAAACTTCAGCAGTTGTTCATTGCTCTGTTGGTAGTCGCATCATATCTAATTGATTATCTACATGAAAAACTAACAATAACAAAGAAAATGGAGACTCGAAATGTCAAATATACAACATGAACGTTATTCATTCATCATATCTTTGAAAAATTGACTCCGATGACATAAAACTGGACAAGCAAATGACGTACCTATTACATATATTTGTAATTCCTGGCGCGTTCCCCGACCGTCTACGCCTAAGACCGATATTGTATAGTTGCCTTGGTGTTTAATTTCAACTTCTGTAATGATCATGGTACCATCTGCTTCTATATCAAATTCTCCAGAGGTGAAACCGCTACCAGATTTCTTTTGACCGTCAATTCGTAAAAACGACTCATCAGAACCAGAATGATACCATCGGACCGTGTGAAACGAACTGTCATACGTACAGGAAACGGCAGCACGTTCGTGAAGAACAACTTTATATATATCCTGGCAGATGACTTCCGATTTTACACATTGAGCTATAGAAAGATGAAAACATATAGATACTTTGTGTGGAGTGTTATGTTTTTCTTAAGGAGTATTGGTTCACACTATTTAGCAACTCCCAATATTGGCCGTGCATAATTGTGCGATATTGTTGATATTTTAACAAGTATTTCATAAACTTTTCTACAACATTCAAACACCGTAACCATATCTGTTTAACTGACATATACGCCTTAGACTACAACTTGTTTTCAGCCTTGGAAAATACTAATTATGAGAAACACGTTCATTTACGAATCTGTGTTAAAGTTGCTAATTTAAGAACGGAGCGTAAGGAATTGTTCTTCATATTGATGATACCAACCTGCTACTAGTATTTGTAGAATCACACACAGATGTGATAGCTTCATTGTAATGTTCGGGTGATAACCGTCTGTTATAAAAATGAGAAAGGTTTAAGAGAACCATGTAATAGCATATCCGGATTAACACAATACTAATTAAGGAAGCAGGGACGGATCAGTGGTTTCATACAGCATGGGATGTGGCCCCTCGTTGCAGCCGACTCAGGGGTAGGTCTATGGCATCCTAGCCCAGAATGCGTTTATATGTCAAATGGTACATGCTGTTATATAGTTAGACTAAGTTGGTTCTATTAGTAGGTATAGGTTATGCTTATAACTACTGAAATTTATATGAGATTGTAAAAGGTGGTGGGGGTTAGGGGTGAGGATGTAAACCCCAACACCTACTGCATCCGAGCCTCAAATGTAACATACTGTATAATTTACCATTACTATAAACAACTACTTAAGCTCAGAATACAGGTTTATAACTATACATATTGTAGCAACTGTCTGGAGATGATCACCAAAATGCCACGAAAAATAATGAAGGACCCATTCTCATAGATAAATCTTAACACTATTTTACGAAAGCCGTACAGTACTATCATAAGTATACATACCTTAACGTTGCAGGAAATCGTTCTCTGTAATAGCCGTCGATAGAATAACGTTGACATCCACTTAGCATAAGTCAACGTAATGTGGGTTTTACGATACGTTCCTGTTTACGCTCAAAGTATGAGTTTCACAATGGTTGATACAACACTCAGTTATTCTTTGTGTTATAAACGTAATGCTGTTCCAAAGGTTAGTAGTCAACCTTTGCTTCAGACAATTGTTCGAAAATATGTGGTAGACTATATCATGTTATATCAATAATCGAGCAAACAAAAGATAAGACAAAAACGAAACTGATCGTGAACCATAACAGGTTCAGAAAATGCTGAATATTTAAATCCCGTGGTGGTTTAGTAGAGACATGGTAAAATAAAAAAAGAGATAAATGGTTTAATTGCTCTCCTAGTTTTATCAGTTTCCCTGCCAAATCAATGCAATATACATCTGTATGTACTAAACAAGAGTTTCTGTAAGAGAAGACAAAAACAACGATATTCATATCTATAAACACGTCCTTTCAGTGAACTGTGAAACTATTGCCTATTAGATTCAAAGCTAAGCTTTTTATCTTATTTTTACCCTTTCCCTGCTAAAAGCAATGTAATTTTATCGGTATGTACAACTAAACAAGAATTTATGTAAAAGATATGCATTTAAAATTAAATGAAGTAAACTGGGAGACGATTGCTGATTAGATTCAAAGCTGTTAACACAAGAGGCTTTGTTCATTTCTAATACCAATCCGTACCTTTTCAGTCACCTACGTGTTGTTATGTGCAGCCGATTGACGAGTGTGTGAACTGGATTAGCAATTGAGTATCTGTTTAATGTCAACACGTCTAATATGTATTCACGGTGGATTATACCCTGAGATACGGAGGTGTTTCAAGAGCGCAAGTTTCCGAACTTCTGTTCAAGAAACATGATGCTAAGGATGTTGAAATAAAAACGAATACTACACCCTCCTCCAAATAACCTGCTGTTGTCAATCAATAGCCTGAGGGCCTATCCTAAATACATTTGATTCGTTCATATATTCCCTTTTTGAGCCGACTGCAAATTTAAATGAAAGATGCATGCATTTGAAGGCGGAAGACTAGGTAGACCTGTTAAGCAAAGAACATGGTCTTGAATGGAGAAAGTGTAAGTATAAACAGGATACTTCCAATGACTAAATGAATGTCAGGTCGTCAGTTGGAAAAAGATGTATGAATAGTGTAACACTACAGAACCAATATGGAGGCTACTGTTACAGCACGATGTGTGTGACTTAAATTCTTCTTTGTTATTCTCAAATAATGTGTTCATGGTAAGAAGCATATAGTTCGAATTACTGGCATGAAGACCACGTGGTTATATCTTTGATTAAGCAAATATTTTTGGCATACGTCGTAATGTTACTGAAAACGAATATTGTGACAAATGAAGTCACTCACT
>JAAAKB020252455.1:0-10781 GCA_010014835.2 Apostichopus leukothele | reverse complement strand
AATACCCACAGCACAGTGTATAAATGATACAGCGATGGACATCTCAGGTCCAGCTAAAGATAACAAGGTATCACGTTACATTACTGTCTGCATTTTGAAGCGACAAGAAAAAACGTCATTTGCAAGCAACGGAAAGTTAACTTTTTCAGATGGCGGCACGCGGTTTGGGCGATTCTTCAATGCCTTTAAGAAGTAAAACGTTATCATTTGAGATAAACCTCCGAACTGTGTAATACAAGATCAAAATTTCGTTATGTGATTGAAAATAACGACATTTTGGGTTAAGGCATACATATTTTGTGGTAAATCGTCAATAATTTGGACTCATGGACGTTCGCAAAAGAAAAGTGCATATACAAGAACAATTCGGTTTCCAATAACCGGTTAACTGTTCAAATTGATAATCTGGTTTAAAAGAACCGTCTAAATTGAACCGTTTTTATCGGGTGTCTGGGACTGGGGAAAGTGACCTAGCAAGGAGAGATGCAGGAAATTAAATGGGCCCTTAAATGAGAGTACAAATTGATGGGGATTTGCTGCCCCCTAGACCATGCATTTTTTACTGAACGCCGGATCAATATACAAACGACATTAACAACTTAAACAGCTTTGAAATCTAAATGACTGGACAAGAAACACGCACAAATGCAACAAGCTAGCTAGTGATGACAGATCATTACATTTGTAAAGGTAAAGTGAATGTATTATCAGTGCAATAATGTTAAGTTGAGGCCACCTTTTTCATGTTTGAGTGCTTCGGGAGTGAGAACTTTTGGGGCAGCGTTAGTTGTCTGTGTTCCTCTTCAGTGTATACTAAATTCATACTTGCACGTCGAGGTCCAGGGGCTAACATGAGTTTATCATCTTAGCAGTAGCCTGGTATACTGTCGCACTAGTCCGACAAGGCTTTTGCCTGGCTGTGCCAGACTCCAGTCAGCTCCGTACATTGACCAAATTGGTCACCGTTAACCGCAGTGCACTTTAAAGTACATGTATACATACTGGGCCAAATTTTGAGCAATTGGATGAAACCTGGGTTAACAGCTCATGGTTTAAGTGTTTACTTGTTGATACACTTGGATTATTACCATGACTTGTGGACAAATGAACTAGAATTTCCACGGTAAACTTCAAATCCTAGCGTTTGACATATACTTGCTAGGTCAAGGGGTACATGTCATGTATATCGAATGCTTGGCACGGATAATTGAGCGTACCGACAGATTATTGTGCTTTATAATATATAAACATATATGAAGGAAGATAACAAAAATATCAGTCGAAGTTCATCTCTACATATTCATCGAACGTAAGTGTGGGCATGGAAGAATTACCATAGCCTATCAGGAAAATATTTCCTCCCGTACGTTTGGCTTGCCATAGATGAGCCGGTCGCACCGCACTATAACAATTCACAACATCGAGGCTATATCGAAGCGACGAAACCATCGACGATAAGATTTAATTTCGTTCGTTTCCATGAAAATTTGGTATTTTATTCAATTATCATATAAGTATTGTGATATTTTCTTTGTAAAGGCCTATGTAGGATAACGTCCACGCTCTGCATATTATTTCATAATATTCTTAGGCCTCGCCAAACTCACACATAGGAAGACTGTAGCCTAATTACTAGCGGTAGCCATTCCGCGAAAATGTTGGACAATTCACTCGATCTAAAATGTTGAATCAAAGCACGGTTAACATCCTAGGCGTTATTTGTGAAGTGTTTCCTTCATATGATGTAATTTAGGCCTTTTTTAATCTGTGTAATGGTACGGCGACTTTATTGTAAACTTGATCTTGTAGTTTTAAACTATCTGGGTTTGCACAGTATTGACCACAATAAATAAGGCCATGGGAAGTTTTAGATTTGCGTTGATCAGAACATTTTCAAATTTCGTGAGGATGTTTTACTTTATTTTTTGTTTAATTAGGATTGGACAGGGGGGGATGGAGAGGTTGTGTGGGAGAGGGTATGAAGACCCCAAAGTCATCTCACAGAATGCTGTGAGGAATTCGAGCTACAATGTCATAAACAGATATGAGCCACACCCATTCTGTTGCTATTATTGTGTGTATTTATTACCAACCCTTCTCCATATGGATCATGAAAATTATAATGTTTGATAGACTATGTATATATGTTCTGTAATTAATGCTTTATCAATACGTCAGCAGTTGCATAACTGCCATAGCCTAAAAAAATACCCTGTACTTGTAATGTACTTATCCCACTGATTCAGTAATTTTTGGTATTGTTCACTGTACGTGTAAATGTGCACTTAATGGAGTTACAATATACTTTTTTATCCCATACTAATGATGCAAATATAAAGAGTAACTTTACAAACCTGATTGTTCTTACTATTTTTGCCTCTATGTAGTTAATAGTACATAAGATGCTTCCCTCCAGCATAAATTTAAACAATGTTCTTCTTTAATTTTTTTCCAGTAATGTTTGTGTTAGCAGAGATGACCGATACAGTGAGGATTGAGCCTTGGCTCTTTCACCTGAAGCTGAATGATGCCATCAAGTTTGAGCTGCATAAGAAGTTGGCCAATAAGGTAAAGGCCTGTGTCTCTGTGTTGTTCTATTGTTTCATTCATTCCTTTGTGTGATGGATGACAATAAGGCAAACATTTTATTTAAATAACTTCTGATATAGATTTGTCTTTCTTGGCCTTACAGGTGGTGCATAATGTTGGGCTGTGTATAGCTCTACATGATATCACTAAATTAGATGATTCACATGTGATACCTGGCGATGGAGCGTCACACACCAAGGTACACTTCAGATATGTCGTCTTCCGTCCATTCATTGAAGAAATCCTGGTAGGTCGTATTCGCAGCTGTAGCAGGGAAGGTGTACATGGTAGGTAACTTTGGAAGGTTAAATTCTGTCTACTCTAGATGCCAAATCTTCAGTATTGTCTTACTAAGAGCATTTAACAATTTCATCTTTTGCATTGTTAGTTACCCACACCACAGTACCTCAAAACGTCAAGCCATTAAGCAAACTCTGGCTATGAAATGGTAACAAATAAAATCATTGATACTGTAGGGTAGCTAGCCTGATCATCTTATCTTTGAATTATTTAAACAATTTATGTTGACTGCACAACTATATCATATATCATAATCATGTTTACTTGTTGGATATGATCATTGCAAAACCAAATACCCATTTGTTTTTTGTTTTTGTTTGTTTCAGTGTCGTTAGGGTTCTTTGATGATATTCTCATACCTCCTGATTCTTTGCAACAAGTTTCCAGATTGTATCCTTTCCGTTCACTATGTTGAATTGTACTAATGTGAGATCTTCTGACACCAACCCACAGCATTGACTTCCTTGAAAAACTGGATTTGTGGAACAATGTTTTGGGAAATTATATAACGGATATTACATACCTGTTAACAATGCAAGTTGTTTATGATGCATGTTGGTAAATTATTACTAAGATGCACACTGTTTGTATGTATGTATATGTGGTGGTAATGTTTTTTTGTTGTAAAACTATATGTAGTAGAAGATGGCTCATTAGCAGTGCACAAACTATAGTTATGTTGCTTTATACAGCTTTTAATATATATACTGTAGTATTAATGTTTTATTTTTTTTATGAAATAGGCTGATAAATGTAGAACGTGCATGGTTTGATCTCAAAGAGAGTGAGTGTGTTCTGCAGTGGGAAATTACAATTTGTTACAGTTACAACCCACCCAGAAGTGAACATTATATCAAAACAATGTGTTAGTAATGTTTTAGAATGTCTTTATTGTTTACCAGCAAACTGCAATATTTGCTAAATAGAACATCTAACAATGGAAACTATGAAAACAGTACAGAATAAAGAAAACTATCAGAAGTTCAAGCAAGCACAAATCAATGTTTCATTTAGAATTAAGTTTGTTTTTTATGGTCATATTTGTTAAAGCTGATATCTCTTAAAAACTTTCAGGGAATTTGGCATAAAGATAAAAACTTTGAAGGTGGTGGTGTTCCATAATTTAGTTTACGATGATCGTTAGATCTTTCATATTGTTTGAATCCTTTTTGTGTAAATTACGTTCCACACCTTTGTGCCATGTTTCTCTTTAACGTCGTCATCAGCGATGAGACAGAGCAGGTGTGGGTGTGGCAGTACGAGTCTGAAGATGGCACACACGACCTATTTATGGACATCAACGAAGAAATCAGATTCAAGGTAGTGGATGAGGTGTTTGTGGATACTACACCCGTCGGACCCGAGGACCTAGCAGAACCCGTACAGGACCCCCTCCTGGAGAACCAACCGAAGAAGTCACCCTACAGCCTTGTGGTGAGTGTCACTATTAAACAGATTAGCATGGTGCAGTTCATTGGATCTGATGGTGACTGAAATGTTAACAGAATGGCCGTGTTACCGCATACAGATGGTTTGTTACTCAGAAATTAAGATTGAAAGCTTGTTGTGTAGTGGACAGACAACCCATTTAAATATGGTTCAGACACCACAATGGTACACTTAAACCCTAGGTTTTCAAATGATATTTGAAGCCCTTAAGTCATGTGGACATGAATACTGATACAGACGATTGATGTATCTGTTCTGCTTGGATAGAAGAAATATGCTGGAAGATGTAATATAATTTTGACCCGTTTTTCTTTAGTGAAATGTAATCTGTCCATGCACACCTGCTCACATATGATGTGCTTTACCCTCTTCCTTCTTATTTGTGTGGTCAGTTTCTATGTTGAACCTGAAATAAAAACACTTTTATGAGAGAGAGAGTCCTCTTCTTTTTACCCTCATTGATTATCATACAGGCCTTGTTTCAACACTCTTGGTGTTTCAAACAGTAAGGCAGGTCTTTTATAATCCATTTCGCCAGCTTTATTCTTAAATTACCCTAGGTCATGTTTATTACTTGTGTTTCATTATAGAGTCGAGCATAGCATGGTCTGATTCTTTTAAAGTTATCATGCATTTTATTTTTCTTCTTAAGCTATCTGTTTTATCTAGCTAAAGTTAAAGCTGATTTGTTTCTCTCCAGTAAGGTTTAAAACTTGTATAGTAAATAATGTCCTCTATCTAAGCATTCAGTGCTTTAGAGCAAACTTCAGACGCTAGTTAACGTTGCAATTATTTCATTAAATTTATCGCTTTCAATGACTCTCTACTCTAGGGATCAATTAGTGAACCTGGTCTTGGTCTTCTGACGTGGTGGACTTGAATCAATTCATCCTTGACGATCGCACACTCGTTACGAAGTGAGACAGAAAAGTATTGATCATGAAGAATTCCAGAGCACAGAGTCGAGGTTCTCCTTCATATCACTTGAGGATAAACTCTCAGCAGTAAAAAGAGAGGAATGCCTTGCCTTGCAACAGTGGTCTGGATGAGTCGTTACCGTGACACCTTGACCTGGACAAGTCATGTTCTGCACTTGTCAGCTGTGAAGATATGGTGTACCTTCAGGAAGTGATGTTTGGCACTTGACAGGTGACATCTTGTCATACCCTTGAAAAGTTATGTTTGGCACTTGAGAGGTGAAGTCTTGCCATAAGCTGGACAAGTGATGTCTTGAACAGATATAGACTTGCTATACCCTGAATAAGGGCTATTATGTACATGACAAGTCAACTATTTCTGTAGCCTAAGTGAAGCCTAAGTGCAGCCTAAGTGATGCTATGTACATGACACATGAACTATTACTGTAGCCTAAGTGATGCTATGTACATGAGACATGAACTATTAAGTTTAGCCTTGCACTTGGAGTATTGCCAAGTGAACTATTAATTTAAGCCTTGCACTTGGAGTATTGACAAGGGAACTATTTCTGTAGCCTAAGTGAAGCCTAAGTGATGCTATGTGCATGACAAGTGAACTTTTAAGTGAAGCCTTTCACTTGACAGGACAACCTGGACTAGTGATGCCTTGGAGTTCACAGAGATTGTTTGCGAGGTAATCACTTTTGAAGTTGACATGTTCTTTTACAATAAATAACTTGAAGCAAACAGGTGTGATGTCATATGACATCACACCTGTTTGCTTCAAGTTCACGTTGGTACAAGACATGTCAACTTCAAATGTTATTATCTGAAAAACAAATAAATAGGAATCGAACGTAAATGTCACCAGGATGTTTAAAATATGTTTCTCTTTCATCAGAAAATCCATTTTACAGTTGATATTATAGATTAGAAAGGAATCACTAAACTTAAGTTGTTTCTGGTTGCTATGGAAGCCCATTACAACCTCAGTGGAGCTGGCAACAAGAATCCCTGCATAAGACCATTGTTACTAGATGTTGTTGATGGTGGCAGACCTACAAAAAAGTTTCTCTTTCTTTTTCAAAGCATATTTGTATCACAGTATGACTGTGTGAGTGAATGAAAAGTACAAATACAAGTATAAAAACATGTCTCTTTGGTCAACCTTTGATAAGTTTTGGTGTTTTTCTGTGTATTTTGTACAATTTAGCTACAATGATATGTGTTTGAGGTGGGTATTGGATTAAGTGGGGGGGGGGGTGGTTTTTGTTCCCCCATAGTAATGTCAGGAGACTGCATAGTCTAAGAGAATATCAGTGATAGGATAATCCAGATATTGAAGTGGTCACTGCAGAACGTTTGAAGTATAGTACATTGTAAACAGTTTACTTGCAGCCATACCAAAAACACTGATGTTTTGTGGTGATTTCTGTGTTGCTTATGAGGCGGAGCTGACACCTGTGTTTCTATTATGCAGCTCAGTCAGTCTTATTGAAATGGGCGCTGGTAAGTCCTGGGGGGGGGGGGGGGATAGGGCATTTGTGAAATGTTATTTCATGATTATAGAATTGTAGATTGTTGGTAGCACATCAACATATACATCGTGCCTAAACTGCCTTTTTCTGTGCCCGCATATCCCTCATAAATGGTTTGTTTAGGAGCTGCTGGTTGTAAAGATGACGGACGCCCTCAAATATGGCACAATTACACTACAGTGGATTGTCAATGGGAAGCGTGTCGCCGGGTTTCGCCTTGTCAGACTCTGAGATTATATTACATAGGAAGAAATGTTCTAAAGGAAGCGAACCAATCAACAATTGCCCCCTACAAAATGAAATTGATTCGTAAATTAAATCTTTTTGAAAGTTTCCTCCAGTTCTCGTCCATGCCGTTGTTCGTTAATCATTAGCGAATTGATTTAACGAACGAGTCTATTTTAGTACAGCGCTTCCTTATTCAGTTTACCAAATTCAATTTCAAGAAAAATAATTCTATTTCCTGAACAAAACCTTCGTTCTTCGATTTATCGAATCCATTTATAAAAATTAGGTTTATTTCAATAAATCGTAAAAAGTACCCGTCGGTATAGAAAGAGAAAATTGTGCACTTATTTTTTTTAAATTACGATGGTTTTGTTTCTATTTACAAGTTCCTGTCTAGCGTTTCTCGTATTCAGCTTCTTTCTCTGAAGGACAATGTCTGGACCCACCCTCTAACCAAATTGCCTTCCTATACATCAACCATAAAATAACCATTCATTTACTATTCTCTGTCCCATAAAATAACGATCACAATAAGCATTTCAATGAGGTAGCCTCATCACATCATCATTGCTAACCCTGCATGCCACCGTTTCCCGATCCACGGCTTCGCTACCTATTACATTCTCGTTGCTAACGTTCCCATGCTACTGTCTGCTGATTGGCAGCCACGTGACTGACTTCTTTATCGCTGCTAATTTACGCTGCCACTTTCCCCCGGTCGAAATCACCACGGCTGATCACTTTATCATTGCTAATCGATCCACGACTTCGTTACCGCGATTACATTTTCGTTGCTAACCACCCTGCCTCTGTTTCCTGTTTTGGCGGCCTCGTCACCGTCGATTACATTATCACTACATGTATCATTAACGGCTGGCTATTCTATACATGTTTTCGGAATGAGCGGAAGTACATAAGCAACAAGTTTATGAAGTCATTGTACTGACAAGGGAAGGAGGAAAAATTGTATGGTCGAATCTGAAAATGTCTTGTCTTTGTGTGTTTGTTTGGTAAATCAAGAAAAGATCAAGAAACTATTAAGAAATGATAAAGCTTTACGCTGTATATTCAACACTACCGAATCAAATTATTTCGATAGACAGAGAGGCCCACCAGTAACATCGTTGATCGAACGCTTCCTGAGATAACAGTGCATGTGATGATGAAATATTACAGGCAACGATATAATTTGCAATCTTTGAGGCTCTCACGTGGGTCTATTAGACACACCTTAAGAGAATAGTCTTAATGCATACATATAAAGCAGGCTGATACATATATAGCAGGCTGATTATTAAAAAAAAGAATATAATTTAACTTTGCAGGTGAAACTTGTACTAGCTTTCTTCCTGCCGTTTTCGAGATGTTTGTACCAATAAGTGAACTTAAAGCAAACAGGTGTGATGTCATGTATGTATGTATGTATATTAGATCCTCCTGCGAGCAGGAACTCGCGAAGAAGCCTCATTGGCTTATCAAAGCCGCAAGCTGACCTAAGTCAGTCTCTTACATTCATATTTAACGTCCATGATTATGAATTGTTAATTGTCAACAACTCTGTAACTGGACGACATACATTAATCTGGGAGTGACTCGAACCGGGGACCTTATGATTGAAAGGCGCCGGCGTTAACCACTGAGCTAACACTCCAATGAATACGTCATCGATTAGATCTTCTTATTAAATTGTTGCAAATAAACCTTTCCAAGCATAAGTCATCATTACTACGTTCTTAAATTTCCAAAGATCTGTAAGGATCTAAACTCCAGTCTTCTATGATAAATTGACAAATGGATACATTTGTAAGTGAGCATTTTACTGTAGAGCACATGTCTGTCAACAGCACTACCCTGACTACACCCTATAATCCTTACACTACCTATATAATCTCACATACGTTGAGCAATGAACGATTGTTTATTTATTAGAAATAAATAAACAATCGTTAATTACTGTGCATTTATTCAGTAAAAAAATATAACATTTCAATTTTGTACAAGTTGATATGCCGCAGCTGAGACGCCGTGTCTTAATTTGTGTAGAAGGTATTTAGTTTATATAATTGACTGCAATACATCACGCTTATATAACTAGCATATATGAGTTGTAAATGTTGTAGCCATTAAACCAGGTCTGCTATTATTGATAATTATGTTAGTGTGGCCTGGAATAAAAACCTAATGTCTTAGAACCTGCACCACGACGTGTCTTTGATACATACTACTGTCTCTTGCTCTAAGCGTCAACTAAACACATGGTCGTTTCCAAGGTAACTAAGTGGGCAATATACCATTCTACCTTGCGGAGATAGCATTATCGTCTGCTGAGAGCACAGTTCTTTCTATTAAAACTCGCGACAGACAATCAGGATGTACTTTGCTCGGCTGGACGCATTTGCTTCATCATCATCATTCCAATGACGTCAGCCACTTTCAAATATCTGAATTTTACAGAGACCCATCTAGCTCGTGCTGTTGCATGCAAATGATGGATATGTTTTCATTTACTCTGCGACAATAACTTCATATAGCTACGAACATGTTCGTACATGTCATTAACGCAAACGAAATTACCATTGCTTGTCAGCAGTAGGCTGCCAATATTTAAATAGCTTGTCTGAATATTTCAAATCATTTGTAAGAGAACGTGGTATATATTTACATTATATAGTTCACGATGAAAGCTCCATCATTGGCGCCGAAAAATATCGCAAGCCCCTTCAATGTATACAGCGATGAAATCCGAGCCTCTGTGAGGTTGGAATTGATTGTCAAACTCTCAAAGCGTCTTGTCGAATTTTAATGAACATTCCAATGATATTATGACAGAGTGGTGTGTTGGTATGACGTAATATGAAAGGACGAATCATTCAGCTGACTCTGATAGCTATACAGCAGCAGAAATGTGGCCGTATCTAATTACTGTTTACGATTACACAGCTAGAAGAATAGAGGTGGTAAGAATTGATTAAGAAATGATTGCTATTTCCAATTAGATCGCAACAGAAGTGCTAACGTAATAACTAACAAACTATAGTCTCTAACGTGATGTTGTTTGAAATAACATACGTTTAATGGGTTTCAAAATAAAGATGTTACAAAACTCTCTGTTTAGTGAAAATATTCGTTTTGATTGGGTTCAGTCACATAGGATAACTTACCACAACTATTTTGAGCAATATTATATGTTAATGGTAGTTAGGCTACATTTACTCTTGCTGAGTTCATCCACACGTTTTCATCAAGCAATCCGAAATGCAGTTAAAATAATGCATTCATGTTACGTATGGTATATCGCGCTTGTATGTTCTTTTTCTTTCTTGGAATAAAGTCCCAGTTGGCGATCAATGATTTTGGATTTAAGTAGATTCCAGTTCATACATGTGTAAACCATATGACATAATTATGATGGTAGATAAAAAAAAACATAACAACATAAATTAAAATTAAAAATAACAGTGAACAAGAGAATATCACTAACACCCATTTATTTTCAACATAATATTTTCATAAAAGATTGATATCTTATAAACATTGATATATCTATATTTATGCTCACAAATTGCTTCTTTTTTTCTTGTTTAAATTCTGATATGACCATCAGGCGAATGGGTTAATATATCCTGCCCATAGCATGTCTCAATAACCATTGCACTCACCATTGCACTCTCCCTCAACTTAAAAGCATAAGTTTAATATAATTTTTCTGTCGGTATTCCGACTCCGACTCACTTATGTATATATATATATATATATATAG
>JAAAKB020252445.1:0-10783 GCA_010014835.2 Apostichopus leukothele | reverse complement strand
ACAAAACTCCGCACAGGCGGAAAAACCGGGGGGGCTGGGGGCCCAAGCCACCCCAGTGAAAACGGAGTGGGGGCCGAAATAACATCACGCCCCCCCCCCCCCACACACACACATGCACAATCTAGCTAATCACGCTAATATGTTTGAAAGTCCGATTAATTTTGAGTGAAATATTCACGATTGATTATTAATTGTTTTGAATAGTCGCATTAAATGAAACCTTCAGTTTAGTCATTCCAGGAAGCTGGAGGCCGCACTAATAATTACTATACCCCCATAAAGGCAGGTCGCCGATTAAATTCCACAACATCCTCGTCTTAACCCATGCATGTTGGTTGAATTCATAGCGACACTTTCAGGAATTGCCTTTGCTCGGCAATGTGAGTAATAGAAAATCCATTCGGAGCAGAAATGGATCAAATTTGGTTAATAGATGTGACCTAACTAGAAATGGACTGATGATTCTTTCCACAGCTGGACTTGGCACTAAATATTTCCTGTTTTTCAATATAGTTATAATCAGTCGCAGCTTCATAGCGAAGTTGAAGAGACTCTAGTATATGGTGAGCGTTAATAACGAAGGTGTATTCAAACATTCGAACCATACATGTGCCATCATCTCACAATCGAATTCTTCTTTTTCGTTTACAGTGGAACCTGTTATATTTTCCACTACGGACGAACTTGCTCGGTTTTTCTTTCGTTTCTCTTTCTCAATAATATAACAATATAAAGCCCTGCAGTACTTTGCAATCGTCAGCCCATGCAACAAAGTTTACAGGAATTAAAAATAATAATAATGGTTATCGTAATTCGTTTTTAATTGTACATAACTAGTACTGTGTTAATTCACAGTAGCCTTCATTTCTCATGTAATGTTGTCATCACTGACATTAACATATTCGCCACTTATTTCCACTCAATGCTCTTGATAGGTTAATACTATCAAATAAATAACTGCATGAAGGTTTTCTATTTAAGATTTGTAACGTTTGAATGAATTTGAGATGATACGTAAAATAGGTATTAAAATCTCCTTTCTTCATTGCCCCTGTTATTTATTTATTTATCTGATTTTTAAAAAAAAAATTCAAAGTTTCAATAGCCATTAAAAATGTGGGACGTTTGGGTAGACATATATATGTGCACAGCAGAACATCTTCCACTGTAGCTTATGTTTCCAGGTCTTGTAAGAAACTGAAATGGAGCTGGCCAGCAGATTGTCAGGACAGATGGAAACATTCCAACAGCAGTAGCCTTCATAAACTAGTCTCCTTCTTTTGAGAAACGAACTGTGGATTTCATACAAATTGTTGTTAAACTTGATTGCATGGGGGTACAAATATACTTAGCCTGCACAAATTGCAAAGCCTAGCTGAAATGCAAATTGATATAAAAAAAGACTGGAAAGATGCATTAAAACGCACATAAATGTCAAAAACAACTTTGAATATGTTACAGGATCTTTATACGACCACTATGACTATAATAACGACTTACAATCAAGAACATTTTATTGAAGACACAGGGACATCTTGTCTATAGGCACACATACTGGCAGGTGGACATCTCCTGCAGGTTACGGTAGTAAATAAAAAATTGACCGAATTAAAACAAGTGCCAGCCAGAGGAAGGGGAGGGGGGAGGAAGCTGACTTCACTGGTAGGCTTCCTCAGCCCTGGCAATACCAACCTCCCCGGAGTATCTAACCATAAAAATCAAAACCTTCCATACCATGATACGTAGACTATAAGATTATATATAGTTGGTCAACTTAGAGGTGACCTATAAACTTTTTTTGTGTGTGGGTGGTGTTAGCTCTTCCAGTATATACATGCAGTCTATTATCATGCGTATAAATATGAATGCTATCACTGAATCTGATCGCCAGTCAAATATCTTTGTCTGAGCCAATATTTGTAATTCGTGGCACGGTCATATCTATTGCACTTAACTTGCTTATAAATTGGAAAGACAATAGAAATAGATAACCTCTTTCACAAGTGGGTCATGTGAAATAATATTCTACCGTCGTGCAGGGTCCTAATTCTTGTGTGAATGGGGATAGTTTCTCCCTTTGCTAATAATCTGCAATTTACATTGGCAGTATATTAACCCTTTGAAATTAAGCAATGAAAACAAGAATTGGGGAAAATCAGCCTTTTTAGTACATATGATGAACCATCTTTATTTGAAAAGATTTTTTTATTTTTGGCGTCATAACGAAAACTGTAATGGATAGACAAACAATAATAACAAGGTAAACTCGTTCTTTAACAATATGTCATATATCATAAACCAGACATTTTAAGCGACTGCAGTGATCTGTACAAACGTCATGCGAAATAAGTCGTAATGGTCCACCTCATTTAATTAGTTGGAAATCAAACGACCATTCGATAGCATTTTACCATTCGTACTCGCAGTGTTTTAACGAGCCATATATCCAGTCACTCAACTTCAAGGCGGCAGTGACAATTTCGTTATGATTTCCCCTATAGGGCTAATAGACTCTGGTCAGGGAAATACATGGCAGTGACTCGAAACGACCTTGTTGCAAGTCGCAACACTGATGAACCAACAATAAATAAAGAACCCTTTTGAATTATCAATGGCTTTTTTATCTTACTCTTTAATTATCAAGACAGTGCAAAACCTGTTTGTCCACCGGCTTTTGCATAAAGTTATCTTAAAACACGAATCAGCGATACGGTTATTTACCGTTTCAGATAAATCAATAGTTTGACAAACTTTGTTCCTTCTTCTGCACCAAAATGCTAAGAGCCTGATCCATCTTAAATATATATACCGGCTCTGATTGAAATGTGTACGATATTAATTAATTCACTGATGTTCCATCCGCCAGTCAGTCAGTTATGGTCAGTTATGGTCATTTATGTTCAGTTATGGTCAGTTATGGTCAGTTATGGTCAGTTATGGTCAGTTATGGTCAGTTATGGTCAGTTATGGTCAGTTATGGTCATTTATGTTCAGTTATGGTCAGTTATGGTCAGTTATGGTCAGTAATGGTAATTTATGTTCAGTTATGGTCAGTTATGTTCAGTTATGGTCAGTTAGCCACCCCATCAGTTTCAGTCAGTCACTGACTCACTCAGCCAACTTTAGCGTTGAGAACAGTCAGTCAGTCAGAACGTCAGTTGGTCAACCTGCTATAGTTTGTCAGTCAGCCGATCAGATATCCAAGTCAATCAGTTAGTCAGCCAACCCGCTGACCAGTCGGTCAATCAGCTAGTCAGGTAACCAGTCAGTCAGTTACTGCATTCAGCTTGAGTTAAGTCCCTAGTCGGTCAGTCAGCCCACAAGTCAGTCAGACCAGGGAGTTGTTTATGGAAATAACTCCCTGGTCAGACAAACATTCAGACAGTCAGCGCGCCAGTTACTTGAGACACTTATTTCAGAGTACATTTCGTCAGTCAGACATCCTGCCATTTTGTCAGTCAGTCAGCTTGTCAGATAGGCAGACAGTCAATCAGCTGGTTAGACTGCAATCGGTTGCTTACTTTAGCGTTGAGTTCAGTCATTCAGTCAGAACGTCAGCTTGGTCACCCAGCTATAGTTTGTCAGTCAGCCGATCAGACAGCCAATCAGTCAGTCACCCAGTTAGTCAGGCAGCCACTGCCGGCCAGTCCACCAGTCAATTAATCGGTTATAGCTAGTCACGGTAGGCAGCCTCAGTAGGACAGCCAGACAAACATTCAGTCAGCCCGCCAGTTAGTCAGTTACTCATATCAGCGTGAGGTCAGTCCCCCAGTCACTAATTGCAGCATGAACCTTGACCTTCCAACTTACTTTTTCAACTATAAGGCGTAGGCGTTTTCAGTTTCACGAATATCGTAAAAGACAATGGAATTTTTATATTTACTGCGTGCGGAGAGTTTCCAATTCGTCTGGAAACAACATGTTAAGCGACCTTTTCAAGAATTCATCACGTGGGTTGTCAATAGTTCAGTAGAAGCAGACCATGATCCCGGCGGTGCTAAGCCTGCCTGCCGTGTTCGTAAATAGAATTGAACAAAAATGGAGTTCATATATGCAATAACTGCAATAATATAGTTCCATTGATATAAAAAACAGCTACTATTGACTTGTGTCTTTTGCTAATCTTGTCCAGAATATCAAACTAAATGGAGAATTGCTTAAGCTTTACACAATTATTAAGTTAAAGTACCCCGGCCTATGTTGTCATTCACATGATAGACATAATCACCGACGGGGATTATGTTGTTGAGTGATGTTTCAGTGATAAGACTTTGTTCGCCTCCTTAAAGTACAGTAACACGTCTGACGACCTCCGACCATTGTTAGGGTATATCTGGCATTTCTAGATAATTCTGTAACCAGATGTTATGTCGAAGAGAGAAGACACTGTCAACAAACTGCTTATCTATACTGCACAAAGATTTTGTAGTTAACTATATAAATTAAGTTTAGAGCGCCTAGCGTTTCGATCCGGGCAGGATCTTCTTCAAAGGCAAAGAGACGCGTCGGTCAGACTTGTAAGGGTTGATGCTTGTCTCTGTTTCTGTCGATCATGTAAATCTCTAAAGGACGACAATCATTTTCCGATCCCACTATACGCTCATAATCTGCTAGCTTGGACGTTCGCATAATACTGCACGAATTAAAAGTGCTCGCTAGAAACTAATTAACTATTACAGAAATATGAACAGGCAAAATTATCCTATGTAAATCAATGTCCAAGTGACTTATGAAATTAAATAATGATATAATTACTTGTTTGCTATATACTGTGACCAATAAACAAGTAAAGGTTGTCTTCGAATGTCGACAAAGCACGAATCGAGTTTTCTAGTACAATGTTCTTCCCTGTACTGCTACCTCTATCATGGCTAACTATACAATGATATACGTAGTACAAAGTACAATGTGAATGTGAAGAATTCGACCTTCAGATGATGAAAACACCGGTCTTCCATCAGTGCTTCCGCAAAGGTAATAATAACCTTTCCAGAACTAACTATTGCCTTACTGATAATCCACTATGTGATATAATCTGTCATGCATGTTGTTACATGCAACTCTGTCCATTAGACAGCCAATGCACTGATGTAATGCAGTGTAATGTATTGTAGTGTTATGTCCAGACATCATGGGCATGGGATACAAACTCTCATTACAAATACACCATGATATGATTGCGTGATGACATGGAACTACCTTGAATCGGGGATTTATAATAAGAGGATAGCGCAACGATAAATTTATGACGAGGAACATATTCTAAACATCCTGGTGGAACTAATGTTCAAAGTTTTACCTATATTTCATATTTTGAATTCTTAATAGCTGTAAATGTAAAAAGTTTGTACTATGAACGAACTCGAAGCAATCATATGCGATGCGATAGCGGCACACAGACTTACTGACAACAAAATATTGTGTTTTGCCTATTTTCCTTTTGTTTGAACCTGACCTTGAATTATGTATAACTCCCACAATACAACATATACAATATGATGGACATTGTGATAAGCAATGTATCCACTTGGGGCAAAACATTCACCATCTAAACGGAAATCGTTCAAAATAGGAAAGTCATACACTGAATTCAACGTTGTGTACACATTCATGTTCAATGCGTTAAACGCACTTTTCTGCAAAGAAAGTGGTTATGTTACTACTCGACCACCGTCAAAGTTCCTAGCCTTATTTTTCTACTCCATTGCGGTAAAACCTTGTGGGTAAAACTATTTTTTTGTCAAAAATATCTGGCCTCTAGAAGAATAGTTGGCCGCAACGCTCTACTCCACGGTGGCCACCTCCCTGATTCTACAGTATATGTAAAAACACACCTTTAACGACCAAGTTCTTCGCTGTGGAGTAAACCTGTTCCTTGTCAGGATTTCAAAGGTGATTAGGTGAGGGGTTGAAGCCGGCTTCCGTATAGGGGGTTCTGAAGGCACCCCCCTCCCACCCCAAGAAAAACATAGACGCAAATGGAGAATTCTGCCAGTGAGGCATATTTAGACTCTAAGTTGGGTCTATAAGTAGCTCCAAACACAAAATTTTGGTGATAAATAATAGTTACAAAAAGGAAATAATAATAGTCAAAATTCCACACTGATTTAGGTAAGGGGCCTTAATCTTTATCGGAGGGCCAGAGGCCAATCAAGTAGGGGTGCTAACCTGAGGCATATTTAGTCTATAAGTAAGGTTTATATAAGTAGCTCTAAATGCAAAGTTGTGCTAATAAATCGTTTTGTGAGGTCGAAAGCAAGGAGAATGGAAGTGTGTACCCGCGCAGAAGTGTTCTAATTCTTAATCTTCTAAATGCAAAAAGGCCCTCGATTTAGCGGATTCCCGCCAACTCAAGAGGTCAGGTAGTGGCCATGCTACGTTCCCCCTAACCCCTCCCCTCTCCCTTTAGACTCACCACTGTTCCTTGTGGCAAACGCACTTTCTGTGACAAGCATCGGAACTTCTCGGCTTCCGTTAAAATACCAGGCAAATTGCGTGCTCTGTTGGTCACGTGGGTGGTCATGGTACTTTAATCGCTTGTCCACAGCACGTTTTTAAATAGATTGTTGGTTGCGTGTACTGTATGTATACTTGTTAGTAATTGGCTTTATCAGTCCCAGTGACCTTGCATTGTGAAGAATTTCTCCATGACAGGTCAGGCAAGAAGAAAGTACATACTTCCATTACGCATATATGACATGGTACAATCCACCGAGACGTCTATGGTAAGCCATATGGGACAAAAAACACCGCATAATGTATCCGCGTCTTAATTTGAATATATACGCGTATTATTTCAAATATATGCGCGTATATATTATTAGTCAATCATAAGGCTTAAATATATCCGCGTATTTATTCGAATATATACACGTATTAATTCGAATACATATGAGGACTAATTCGAATATATACACGTATGAATTCGAATATATTTATTTGCAATTTCTCATTTATTGCACTGGCGAGGCTACAATGTGATAACTATCGAAACTCATTGAGAAAGCTATAAGACATGCCAGTTATTGTTTGTTGAATACGCGTATATATTCGAATTAATCCGCATATACATTCGAATTAATCAACGTATATATTCGAATTACTACGAGGATATATTATGCGGTGTTTGTCCCGTATGGCTTGCCATAGACGTTTCGAAAACATTAGATCCATACTGCTGAGAGGTTAAATCTTAACGATGGTAACAGAATTATCAAACAATTAAGGTGAACACCGATAACCTCCCGCGGAGAGTAAACAGGATTTCTGTAAGTGAGGGTGAAGGGCACATGCAGTGTCATATGAACTGAAGCCGAGAAACTGAATATTTCATAAGAGAAAGACACGCTTTCCAGTAACAAGTAACTTTTTTTTTTTTTACATTCTTTTTAGACGAAGGCAGAATCATCATTCTATTTAGCAAGAAAGACTCTTTCTGAAAGCCTGTAGTGGTAAAATAACGAAGTTGCAATGTTATATTTATATGTACATTGGCTATATATATAGGTATTCAATCAACGTTAGGAAAAGTTTTGCCCCTAAAACAACTAAATTACAGTAAGATAGTTGAACCAATTTAGTTGCCAAAACCAGTGGGAAACCCATCTATTCTGTTATTTGCCTTTAAATACGTTACATAAGCTGTTACACAAGAGTTGTTTGCAAGCTAACTTTGGTTGTAGTTCATATTGCAGATTGAGAGGACTATGAATCAGAATCACTGCTGACATGGTTTTATGACGGAATCTTTCTCATGCTCACTCTAACAACAGTTGCATAAGTTGTATTTGTAATAGTTAACCTGATGAGATCCATTTGATATTTTGAAATTTGGACCTCTGCTGACCCCAAATGACCATTGACCTCCACCCAAATTATAGGGTTCTGTACTAACTATAAGAGAGAAACATGCCAAATATGAGCTATGTGATGTAACCTATCTTGGGATATCGTGTTTACAAGATTTGTGTTGATAAGCCTTTACAGAGTGTGACCATTGATGACCCCAAATGACCGTTGACCTCCACCAAAAGCAATACGGTTCTTGTGCTCATTATAGGGAATGCAAAATATGAATATAAACTTAGTAAAGCTCCTATCTGGAGATATCGTGTTTATAAGGATTTCAAGCTTTGACTCCCGGTGGCCTTAAATGAACTCTGACCTACACCAAATTGTGTAAAACCTTTAAACCTGCATAAGGCTATTCTAACATGCATATATGAGCTCGTTTGATGGTTATGATCTATAGATAAAACATTTTGAGACTTTCACATTTTTCCCTCTGCTGACGTCAAATGACCTTTGACCTCCACCTAAAACAATAGGGTCCTTGTATTAATTATAGGGAAGCCACATGCGAATATGAGAAATGCATGAGACCTGGTAAGGTACCGGTATGGTACAACATGCAAATTGTAGCAGACAAAACACAAAGCGCTGCTTTGAAGATTTCCTATGATATCCGCGTCTTCGTCTGTAATAGTGCAATCACGCAGCTTCGGAAGGGTCAACGAATCGCGGTGGGGAGGGGAGGGGACTGAGGGGAGGGGACTGAGGAGAGGGGGTTCTACACGATCATCAAGAGGGCAGGATTTTGTTTGGCATGCGACCATTTCATGTACATATCTATAAGTCAGTGCATGTTATGTTATGTGTGCAGATGTTATTTCTTCGGTTGAGAATTGTTGTGCAGGCACCTAGTGAAGAGGGCCAGGAAGAGGGGAAGTGTGCAAAGGAAAGGGCAAAAGGCGATGGAAAGGAGATCGGGAAGAGGGCAAAGCTAGGTGGACATAACCTCATTATCAAGCTGCATAGCATTACTCAAAACAAGTTTTCAAAGTCCCCGGAAGGTGTAGCATAAGTAAAGGAGAGTCAGTCGACTGGGAGGAGGGGGAAGTAACTGGGGCGAGCATCATGATTGGGTAACATCCCCCGCCCTTGGGAGCCCCCACTGCTCGAGTAGAATGACTGAGTCATTATCTATGTGCTTGTTCGACTCACTTCCCTTTCGAAATTTAGCGCGCACATCCATAATATCAACCAACACCGCCCTCATTACCTTTCGGGAATCCTTGCATACTGTAGTTTTGATTAGCTTACCTGCATCACATATGCTGTTCCAAACAACCTGCGTTACTATGACAGCACAATGTGACGTACGCACAATACGACCGACCAACAGACAAAGTAATAGACATTGCCCAAATGCATGCTGGATCTTATATCCGTCATGATTGTATGCAAATTGAGCAGCAACATAATGCCCTGAGGACAGGCGGAGGATTCGGATCTGGGTACCGCGGCTCAATCATTTCAACTGACAAACCGCACAGGTTGACCTGTAGTAGTCCTACAAAGGGTGCGTTCAAAGGTCACTTTGAGTTTGTCAAAGAAAACAATAGGTCTATATATGCCTATGCTGACAATTGTTTTCTTCTACCTAGGGTGCAACGAAGAATGGAATATTTTCAATAAATGGAAGACTATATTATGTGGGTTTACATAGGCTAGAAGCAATTGAAGATATCAAAATGGGATTGTGGCACAATTCTCTGAGATGTTACCTTTGCGTTATAGCATTCAGTCACAGCGTGCCTACAGAGGTATGTTGACTGACAATCGTCTCCAGACCTAGCAAACCCTGGAGGTGCTTAATGAGCAGCTGGATGCGATAAATAACTAGACAGTTTGGTCTACGTGACCACATTACAGTCGGCATGTTAACTAATTAGCAAGGCGTCCTGTGATGAATACAATTTACATAATTATGTGAGTTTGATATGAGGAAGCAAGCAGAATCTCATTGAAACGTCCCGACAACATGGACCTCATTCCAATGTTTTTTTTACAACAGCATATATTAATTCCTATTATTTTTTGTCGTTCAACTCAGAAGACACTTTCGTCATTTTCTTATAACAAGACGTTGCTTTTGAAGTGAACATTTTTTAGTACAAAAATGGAAAAAATTGTCTTTTTCATTTACAACAAGGGGTGCTTCTATAACTTTTGAAATAAGGAACTTTGGAGAACTTTGGAGAAAAGCCCCCACCCACCCCCTCATCGTAAAAAGGGGGAAAGATTTTAACAATGTATTTTATGAAGTCTAAAATATTACATATTACTATTCTCGTTCCCGAGACAAAAAATCGACTGCTGATCTCCGCGACCCACAACCAACCCAATGGCATGGGGTCAAACATTCAGTAGGGGACTTTACCTAATTTCAGTCGGGGAACAATTACACCTTCCTCGGGACCCTGGATACCCTTCCATTAAGGTTCATCCACCTATGTCTAAGTCAGTCTGGGGAGTGGGGGGGGGGGGTAAAATTTGGCCAAGTCACCTCACCCCTACGTCACTGCCCAATAATCTTTACACGGATGGTAGGGGCAATTATCCGTCGATCGGACGGTTAACTGTATTGGTTTACTGAGTACGGAGAAAGAAATTGAACACTATGATAAGACAGTAAATTAATTAATTCACCTGTCTATTCCCCTCCCTGTTCCCCTTACTCCTACCCACACCTTCAGTGGCGTCGCCAATGGGTGGCCTGGGGGCACATGCCCTCCCAAAACTCATCATGCCCCCAGGTCCTGTGCCCCCCCCCCCTCCGATGCAATTTGTAGTGTTAAACAAATACTCAAACAAAAACTTCTTTACAAAGGACGAAAGCTATTATGTTCATCAGTAAAACTTCTATCCACCGACCATCAGAATAACCAGTTGTTTTCTCACTAACAAGGTCACAGAGGCCCGACGTGAACCGCTAGTGCTT
>JAAAKB020252434.1:0-10783 GCA_010014835.2 Apostichopus leukothele | reverse complement strand
GTTCTAGATAACACCCACTCCTCTCCCCCTCCCCCTGCCTATTCCTCTTTCTCTGTCCCAACACTTAAAACCTATTATACTCTGAAGTTCATGGAGGGGTTGACAGGTAGATAAAAGGTGTGGACTTGTTAGTTGTACTATATATAAATGGAACCCTGAAGATTTCCAGGGTCTGGAATTTAAATGGAACCCTAAAGATTTCTCTGGAATGTGTCTTTTTTCCTTTGCTTGACAGCATTCATTAGAACTACTCTAACGATTTAAAACAATAGTTAATGTAAATACTGTAGGATGTATGGTAAGAACAATAATACCCATTGTTATAGCTCTTGCCGTTTCTTTAGAATTGTCATTTTGGTAAATGTTGTTATTGCTTGAAATATTAAATATTTATTAAAAATTTCGGTTGTGTCGTCCAGTTGTTAGGTAATAATATTGACTCTTTCTCCCTGATATTGAGGCCCGTCTCTTGAAAATATATGTAAATGTCCACACTAGCTGGTCGTCATTGAGTTAAACGTGTTTGTGAAATCCTCCGTCGACCTATACACTTTTTAACTTTGAATTGGATATTTGAAATCCTTTTCCAACCTTTCCGTCGGTTTTAACGACTATGTTACCTGTATCTCTTACTCTCCATGTATTCTAAGAAATTGTTCATATGGATCAATTTAGTATATATCTTTACATTATTTTTTAATATCTTGGCTAGCGAGAAAACTCAGTATCTCTACTCTTTTCTTTTCGTATCTTTTTCCCCATCAATTTCAAAATGAAAGTTTGCCATTATTAGTTTTCAATCTTCTCATAAAATCTTTGTTGTCATTTGTTTGCCACTTGGCAACGATATAAAAAAGGTCTATAAAATCAGACCTCGTCTCATATAATATATTTGACGGAATAATATCTATATCTGTCGAAGCGACAAAGCGTCTTCTTTTCAGTGAGGAGAGGAAAAAAGGCAGGGCTTTGAGAACAGATTGAAATGCATTGAAATGGTCTACCTTTGTTTGTTGATAACTACGGGCAGACAAAACCGTCTTCATTGTGTTCAACTTGAATGGCGATGAATTGATTACGAACGTTTGTTCCAGCTAGGCAGAAAGAACCTTGAATAGACGAACGATATTGAAATAAATCATTCAAAAAGAAAATTATTATAAGCCAATGTGAATATGTGTGTACGGCAGGTTCAATGGTGAATGATATTTAGATGCAGATCGCACATAAATATATGTACAATATTCGGCATGTAGGGTACAGTCTGAAAACCACTTATGCGTGTACAATTGATATTAATAACCTTAGCAACGCTTCGGCAATCTCAACTCCCTTCCGTGTATTCATTCATTTATTCTTTTATAAATTGTATGTAGGATTTTTTTTGGGTTGTAGTTTTTGTTTAGGGTTTATTATTGTAGAACTAACATTACCCCAGTCTAGGAAGCACTGCTCGAAATCATTACGACATGAAGCGTATTAAACATTGGAAATGATTTATGTGTCTGTGTTAAGTGATGTGATATATCAGAACGCCTGGCATAGTACACGTAACAGCTAGTCAATAACATGACTGGTATAGTCAGAATGTATTTACAGTGGTACGCCTTACAGAGCTAGTCAATAATATAACCTCTGATTTATAATACTTTGAAAAATAAGCTCTGTTAATATTTACGTACCCCTGTGTCATATTCTACATGTATATTTTGTAAAATTATCAAATTATGCATTATTTGCTTAGACAGTGTGCAGTATAGGTAAGGCTTTTACAATTTATAGTTTCCAGGAATTGTGTGAATTGGTTTATGAACCATTACATGCAATGCTGTTCATGGATTCATTTTATGGATAATATATTCACCGAGTGTTACATTGATTTATTGTGAACATTTTCGAAGTATATTGTAGGAAAGTATCTTTGTTTGGTACTTGTTAATGTTGCTTCATTACAATGTAGATATGTATGCATAGAGAATCGGTCAATATTTCAAGTCAGATTGGTTTATAAAACAAAGAAAATAGATGGATGTAAGAAATTTGTTGCAGCGAAAGAAAGACCAAAACATTATTTTCTTAAACTCAGTATTGTTCTTGGAATTATCTTTCAGTTGATTGGGTACTGTCTGTTCCACAGTTGGCATGTTCTGGGATTAAAGATCCAGAAGGTGGGGTAGGGATGGTAGGGGATGGGGGAAGGGGGGGGGTTGCATGGGAGATGGAGCGAGGTTCAATAGCATAAACAGCTTCTCACTTAAGTGCTCAACAGTTCGATCCACAAAATGTGTCACTTAAACCAATGATAGGTACCAAATAGTGAGTTTCATAACTCATTTTATATGGCGTGGTAAAAAAACTGCTCTGTGAATGTTTATTAATAGAAAGGGTGGTAGAGACACAATTACTGTTTAAGATCGGAGTGTGCGTAACGTTAATTGGAATCAGCGTAATTACATTGAATCTGTTGGAGTGCAATAGGTTTGCTGTGAATGAGAATATAACAACAATACTTTTTTGCAACAATGTTCTGGTGTCTTTTCCTCAGTAAATCATCAACTACTGTTTATCTGTTTTATTCCTTTTTTTCTTACAATTTCCTTCCTCTGTCGGTGTCTCTGTTTTCTCCTAATATGTAGTGGTCTTCTCTATGTTTAATATGCAAATTTCTTCTCTCGGACCCTATTCTTATTCTCTTTTAATTTTTGTTTTTGCACCCTTCCATATTTATATATATATATTTATATATATATATATTATCTGACTTTGCTCTGACATTTCCGTGATCTTCCATTCACTCTATTAAAAACATTTCTTCCACAATTTTTGATTCTGACTTTTCTCTCTATTTGCTGTGTTCTTCATTTCTATCTTCCTGTCATCTAACCTCTTTTTTCTGTCTCTCTGCTTTTTCTCTCTCTCTCTCTAACTCCTCTAGGCGGTCGCGGTACAGGCGGCGTTGCAAGCGGTCAATGCCGTTCTCAATACCTCCTCCAAGCCTGGTGGCAGCGGGGATGCCTCCATGGAACATGGTTCGCCATCCCATCAATCTCCGCCACTGGATCGGAGTGCTATATCTGTTAGTTCTATTTTACTCTCTATAGTAGATCTTATCTCTATGTGGTTGATCACTTCTCAAGCTAATTTCACTTTCTTGTAAACTTATTTTCTTCTTCTTCTTCTTGGTAAATGGGTGTGTTGTGGCATGTTAACGATTGTTGAAGGTTTTACCGTTAAATATGTCGTCCAGGTGTATGCACATGGAGGCAGCATGAGTTTGTCTGAAGAAAGCAATGTAGCCTAACACATTAACAGAATTAGCCTAAGGTTAACTGTTGTAAAAGAAAATAATAGAGGTTAGAGATTATTGTTCTATACTTCCTGGCCAGTTTTTATGATTTGCTAAATATAGCATTGTATTTTACAGCATCAAAGTACTTCCCATTTTATTATTCTTGGCATTATTATTGCAAGTCAAATTTTACAATCACTTTTGGAAGCAAAGTTTCTTGTTTTCATGATTCCATTTTCAAAAGCAAACGTTTTGGTGTTATCTCCATGTCTGCTGAGTAGAAGTCTGTGCATTAAATGAAATGGAAAACGAGGAACAAGTCGAGTTCAACAAACTCCTCCATGTACCATGATATGTCCTTTGGTAAAAAAAATTTGCATACATGTTTGTTCCTGTCTGATTGATGTTAGCCGTATATTCCAAATCAACTGCTAATCAAAATGCAAATTGCTTGAAGGTCTGGTTTATCCCTAGAGATGATAACATCATTATTTTGAGCTGGGTTTGTACAAACAAAAATATTATCTGGACATATGTAAAGCAGTTTGGTTTCCGTTTTCATGCAGGTGGATTTTCTTTAGCTGGGTCGTGTTGGAGTGATCTGCACTTTTGAGATTTGTAAAGCACTTGAGTCAAAAATGAGAGATTTAAAAAAAATCTTTTGACAAACTGCAAAACAGGCTTTCTAGGTAAAAATTGATCGAACTTTGAAGGCATGACTTTTGAAATCATGAAAGGTTCTGTCTGGCAGGGAAGATGTCTGGCTCTTATAATTTTTTACATTTTACCAAATTTTACCAAATTCAACAACATAATATGTACCCAAATTTTTTAATAAAAGTATGTTTTAATAAAAGAAATAACAAAGTTAAAATTCTTGTATTAAATCTAAAAAAGATACCTTAAAGAGAGAGAGAGAGAGGTTTCAGAAATAATAAACAACAGCTGAAATAGCAATAGTGTATAGTAAAAAAATAGCAAATCTCTCTCTAAGGTTCATAAGAAAAATTTAATTTTTTAAATTTAAAGTTTTTCATCAATATGGAATTGACATTTTAAATATCCAAATGGAACTGAGGAATCAGAAATATCTGTGTCTGCCTGCCATTTTAAACAACTACTATAATAATCATAAAATATATTTTGAGGGTTTCCATAAGCTCTGCCTCTACATGTATTGTTGTTGTTGTTGATTATGAAGCAGACTCCACATAGATGCTTGGTCTATTTGTAGCACTCTATAGGGGATCCTTTATACAATCTGTTCCGTTTAATTAAAGATATGGAGCTATATTCATGGTGTACATGTTTGTAGTACGCGGTCGCATCAAGTACGTGTTCAGGTATAAATGCTAATAATATGTTTTAGTTACCTATGTATGCAATATGTCAATAACAAAATTAGCAATCGTGGCTTTTCTGAGAAAATTTCCAATTGGTAATGAATAAATTTACATCTTCATCAGCAGGTTGATACAGTCCACCAAAATGATAGTTAATTTTTAAAATGCACGGGTCACAGAAGATATATATATTTTTTAATAGCCAATATATCTCGAAAGTAATTTCAAAGTGACTTGCAGTGTATGCACTTTACTCTCTCTTTGACAGTATTATGACATTTTCATGACAAACGACATGTAATGAACGTGAAATATTAAACAAGACCCCTTAGCAATTGCGTTTCTTCGGTGGATGTAAGCTGTTTTGCACGACACGTCCCTTCAATACATCTAATCGACATGCTACTGTATATTCCAGCTACTGTAGCACAAAGATATGAATGATGAATTTTTCCAGATGACATGTATGACCATAAATTTGAGGATGAAAATTTAGTAATATGTAGATGGGATATGGACCGATACGATCATGCCCACTCACCCGTTATTCACGTTTATGAAAGTTCCGTTATGCTTGGCATCTAGTTTGTGCATAAAGCACGAACCATTAATTTAACATATGGTGAGGATTTTGGTTTGCCTGCTGTCAGCAATTTATTGCAGACGAATCGTTTCCACGGATGCCTATAATTACGTGGTTACTAAGGAATTTAACCACCTGCTGGTTAGGCTGTTGTATCCTAACAAGAGAAAGTCCATACAAATTACAAAATCAACAGCAGTGTCATATGTCTTAGTTAGGTAGATGTGCAGGAATTGTACATTTGGGTGCAGTGATGTATGTTAAGGTGTTGAACAATTAGTGCTGGATTCAGTAGGAAAGTAAAGGCCAATTTATTAATATAAACATATGGGAGCTTAAGGATTCTTACAACCATTGAGGTATAACGGGACAAGATAATTCTTGTGAACATATCTATTTTAGTTTTCATATTGTGAGTTTTATGATAATTGATATGTCAATAAGTGTTTATTGCTGATGAATTCCACCAATGTAGTTAATCACATCCACTCACCAAACAAAATAGAAAAAAATAAAAACATGTAACACATAATAATATAATAAAATAAAAGTGTTTAGTTTGAAATAATAACAATGTACATGATGTTTGGAGTAAGATATTGGGATAGGTGTCAGCATTTTACCCCTCTGGCTAAAACCCTTAATTTACCCATCTTTATAGCACTTCAGTGTTAATGGAATGAAACTCTTGTTTGAAATATCTGATAATCTAGTATTTGGGAGAACCAATGATGTAACAGAGATGATAATCACATTATTGCATATGATGTATCAAAAGGATGAAAGCTCGACAGGGCTATGTCTGAAGTTACAGGTATTTGCCAGTTTCATGACGTGATTGGTCAATTCAGATCAGGTTTCAAATTTAAGGAAAAGCTTTCTTATAGTAAATATGTAACAAGAAATACAATGGTTTTATCATTCCAATTGTTTATGTGAACATTTGAATCACGTCTGAGACTATTACCAGAAAGTTGCGAACTATGGGAGTAAATTAACTTCATGCGTATCCTTGACAATATTCTAACTGGGATAATCGATGCAAGTCGAGCAAATCACTTACAAAGTACTATAAGCTATTTAAGTCAATCCCAGGCTGAGCAGGAACTAGGCCAAGGATACAAGCAGTTGAAATTATGAAGTTGTATTTTTTCTAGATTTTGTTGTAAAATGAAACATCACATTTTAACTGTTTGTATAGAAAGCCTGTTTTTCTCTCTGTAGGTTATAAATTTAGTGAATATTCCACTCATTTATAAGTATTGTTTACTCTCATTAAACTAACCATATAGAAGGTAATAAGGGTGGGGGGGGGGAAACAAAGTAAATAAAAATCTGTACTAATGAATATTTTTCTTACATCACTGCCTTCACTATTTTTTAACTGGAAAATACTTTAACAGCATTGTTATCAAGATTTAAGAGGGCAGAAGATGAAGAAAGAAAGAATGATATAATTTTAGGGATTAGTTGCCGTGTAATCTATGACTGACAACACAATCTTTCCTTACTGTGAATGGATAATCAGGACAATGTTTGCTGATCAAACATTTTGTCCACAGAAAGCTGTTGTTCTGAACATACAAGTGATGAGAGATTCTTCCTACTGTATCAATTTGGAAGTTTATTGCTTCTTTTTTCTTGGTCGACTGCTATTTTGAAGTTATCAGTATCGCGATCCACTTATTTTTTTATCCCGTTTCCTTTATTTTTGTCTCTTCGCAGCAAGCCGCAGCCAAAGCAGCTCTGCAAGCCGCCAGTTCCATCATACCAAGCTTTGGCATCAGTCCCGTGAAGGCCATGGAGACCGAAGGGGGCCCTAACCACGTGCTCCACGCTACTATTGAAAACTGTGTCATTCCAGTCACTATCGAAGCCCTACACAAGGTCTTTTCATCGTTCGGGACCGTCTTGAAGATGGTCACCTTCACAAGAAATAGTAAGTTCCCGAGAAAAATCATATTTATATCTTGTCGGGAATTTTAGATGAAAGGTTGAGGTCTTTGATTTTTGCAGAAATATTCACATTTTCTGGCCTTCCCTTTCAGCCTGTGGTATTTCCATTGAAATCAGCCCCGTTTAGGTAGTTGCTGCCCTCTACTTTCATAGAGTAATAAGCAAATAATGGAACCCATGCATTTGTTCTTTATTGTTGAGAGGTGCAGAGTACACCACACAGAGAGTTTGGCATGTTGGAAATGCAATTTTCTCAGAAATTCTCTAACCATCACCAGAAAATACAGAATTCATCTTGAGTTTAAAGCTTGCCATTGTCCTGAAACTGTTGAATACTTTGTCAACAACAATGGCTATAACTAAAATGAATGACTTGGGAGAATAAATATGAATGTTCATAAAGTTTAATTATCGGCACATTGAATATGAAATCCTATAGCAAATCTGCAGCTAATGTTTCAATTTTGATTGAGAAATTTTGGATAAAATTGACTTTCTGAAATGAGTTTTTAAGTGGAGTTTTTCTCGATCTGCAAACGCGTCATTGTATGTACCTCAGCCGATCAATCAAACACTGGTAAGATTCGACATAACATTAGCTCTTCGTAATGGCCGGTTTCCGATTGGGTTTTTTGCCGTTAGAAAAGTGAACTTATCCACAGAACATTTGTAATTCATTCTCTTGATCTCTCAAGGCTAAAATCATCTCCCGTATTGTTTTCATGTCATCGATTCCAATCGGTTTGTCGCAACTCTCCGGTCTGCACTGCAGACTAGCAAATTGTCACAAGAGGGGATGATTGGCGAGGATTGATTTCCATTTCAAGGTCATCGACAAGTGTTTGTCATTTTAGAGACGACAAAACCTTGGTAGTTGCTCCCACATTCTCTTTTCTCTCGCATCGGTAGATCCATAGAAATGTTCAAGGCCGACGAGAGTGTGCGTGAAAAATAACAGTTATCTTGAGACCTGTGCTTTTGTTTACATACCAATTGCAAGGTAGCCAAAAGGTGCGAGGAATCTGCACAGCGTTTTAAAACCACCTGTTTGGTTTTTTTTTGCTTTCTTTTATTCATACCGAACAACGGAAATTTGTTTACACACATTTTAAATGTCCCCTTTTCCTATGTTTTTTTTTTTTTTTTTTCCGTTTGCAGATCAGTCTCAAGCCTTGATTCAGCTAAACGATGCTAACTCTGCAGCCGTGGCTAAACTGGTAAGTGGACTGGCATAAGGGTCAGAGGTCAGTAATGGTCAGGATGTTCAAGTTAGCCTCCAGGAGTCACCATGAAAGGCAAACGTGAACATTGACAGCATGTGCACAGTACCTTGTACTCTGTAACAATGAAAGAGTTTTGTCATATGGGGAGAAAAATGAGGAGAAAAGAAAATGAATCCAGGGGATATGTTTGCCTCCACCCTCACGTCTGTGGTTGTCCAGGGGACATGTTAACCTCCACCCTCACGTCTGTGGTTGTCCAGGGGACATGTTTACCTCCACCCTCACATCTGTGGTTGTTTAGGGGACATGTTTGCCTCCACCCTCATGTCGGTAGTTTCCAATTAAAACATCAAACTTAGTTGATTGTCTTATTGTTGTCATTGATATGAGCTTAATGAGAAAATAAAAAGAAACCATGGTTTATAAATTCATTGTGATAGTTTATCAAGAGAATGTCCCGTTTGCGGTATTGTAATTTGCAACTTCATTCCCCTGAGTCAAATTTCAGTATTTCTCTGCAGTTGTATCTATCAATCTAGGGACAGTTGGCATGGGAGGGGGCTTTGGGAGAGACCTTCAACAGAATGGGCATGGCAATGGCTGTCTCTCACACGGAGCTAGTCCTAACTATTCGTTAGGACGATGTAATCTTTCGTGATGCCATCATACTTTTTGCTCCAGGACATAATCTTCATTGATCTAAATGTTGGCGATACGATTAGAAACTTCTAAAGAGGTTAACACGAGTACCGATGTAATGTTTAATTTTTATTGACACAGCTTTCTTGTAAGGAAATCTTGGTTCTACGTTAATACATGTGTTGTCATGGTTACACTATATATGATAGGATGGTAGGTTACCTTGCGTTAACTGTTAGAGTTTATCAACCTCCAGGTACAATAGCCGGCCTGATAATCTAGATTTTTTTATTTTTTTGGGGGGAAAACTATTTGGCTCATTCTACCATATTGTTTTGCCCTCATTTTCCTGCAAATTACAAATATTTATCAGCAAGGTTTTTGTCAAGAATGAGAGCGGACAAGGTATTTGTAGAGTTTTCATGCCTGAATTTTAAGCTTGATGGATTGACTCGGTTATGGATTTATGACACTGTGTAATTGCAGGAGTTAGTTCGGTATTGCATCATTCCCTCCAGCTCATAGGTAACAGTTCGTCTTTAGATACGGTCCCTAATTTATACTGGAATAAAGAAATGAAAAAAAAAATGAAAAAATGCACTCCCGTCTCGTAATAGGACAACGGCAAACCGCTCAACCGATGAGCCAGGTAATAGAAAAACATAATCTCTACACGTTTAATGCTTGCTTGACCTACTTTAGAGACAATGAACTTTTCTCGGCTCATGTCCTCCAGTAGAAAGAATTGGAATCATTTCACCGCAAAGTAAAAGTCACAATGACTCATCAAATTTAACATGCAATGTATCAAATGGTTTAAAGAAATAAGATGTTATATGCCAATAGTTAGCTCAATATTAGTGAAAGGAAGGTGGGCAGTTTTGAATAGCACGAGGAGGCCGAGCCGAGAATGCCGTACACAGATATATCATTGTCCGACAAATACCTATTGAAGATTGCGATGATAGAAAATAATAAATTGTCACAAAAAGTAGGGAAAAAATTGAAATATTAAAAAGAAGCAAAGGCAAGATGATTACATTTAATGGCCAAACTTTTCAAGCAAGAAATACAATTAGGCTGTAATTGTAGTAAAATAAAGCAATTAAGTTTTGTCATTTAGTTATTAATATAATAATCACACATTGGACTCATTGGGATGTGAATTTCAAACCATGTCCCAAAAGGAAGTGCCTTTCCATACTTGCTTGGTTTTAAGACTCTGCTTCAACATTACATGCATCTCTATCACTTAAAGAGGAATGATAACAGTCAGACTTCTTTCTCCTTTGTGAAACTGTCCAGAGAAGAATTTGTGACCCCTTTTAGAAAGGATTTTGTATTTTTTGGGGGATTTTGTATTTCTTCGAATGCCGTACAGCTTATGTTTATCTGGTCTGCGTCGTGTTCATTGTAGTCCTTTCCTATCATACGTGCGTTTTGTAATGTTTGAAAAAAAGATAATTGCAGTTTCAATCAACAAGCTGCCTGGTAAGTCCTCAAGAGGGAACATTCCCAGAGGACAGAGGAGTATTATAACCCTCCTTCTGGGAATATCTCTGGTAGATAACAACCAGACAAACAAGAGAGTTAAGTCAGGAGTGGGAGTAGATTCTTATGTCCCTCACCCTCTCCCTTCTCCTCTTCCTTCCCTCTCCCCCTCCCCCTCACCCTTCCCTTCTCCCTCTCCCTCTCCCTTGCCCTTGCCCTATCCCTTCCTCTCCCCTTCCCCTATCCCTTCCTCTCAACT